>RJWT010010723.1:0-23929 GCA_004365215.1 Cuniculus paca | reverse complement strand
CCGTGGAAAAGAGACAATGAATGAAGCAACGACTTCAGTAAAAGTTAATTGGAGAGAAAAGATGAATGGAAGCTGAAGCTAAAGAGCCCAAGGGTGGCAGAGTAAGGGTGGGTGAACACAACGAAAGGAGACCAGTGACAGCTAGAAAGAGGTATAGCCTTAGTCCTGGAGATGGAGAACATCAGAAAGTACAAAGAAGGACACTGTGAATCTCTTGAGTTCCAGGAACCTTATTACCAATCCGTGAAAAATCAAAGCAATAAAACTCAAAACAACAAAAAATTTTTTTATAAAAGTCTCATAGTAGAAATTAGAACAATCACTAAAATATCTCACCTAAAGTACAGGAAGTTCCAAAGTGGAGAATGAGCGTAGCTTTATTGGATCTAAGATTGATTTCTTTCCCACAGGCCACCATCTTTCATCTTTCTGACCCTCCGAAATCCAGTGGGACTCAGACACCCATGCTCTGTTTCTTCCCTGCCTGTTCCTACAGGGTCACAGTCCAACATTTCACTTGACTGTCCGTTCTGAATTCTGCAACATCTTGCCTTATGCTCTGCTTTGCCATTAGTTGTGATCTGATTTCCTACAGAGAAGTCGGACTTGTTATCTCTGGAAATCTCTCGCTTCACCTATTCCTAATGGATCTCATGTCTTTGCTGTACTCAAACAGGGCTGCTGGGTTTGCAGATATCTAAAGCCATGGCTTTGACCCTTTTCCATCCATGTTCTCAGATTTGGTTTCAGAGTTCAAATATTTTTCTTATAACATTTATATCAAATGTCTGAGCAGCAGTAGTTGACCTTTTTCAACATACATAGCACAGACTATAGAGGATAGGTAACTTTCCTCCGTTGCACATTCTGATGTTGATACAAGCGAGGGCAAACAGACAATGAGTCAAAGATTTTAAGTTCAGAATGTTGAGTGAGGATCAGTGATTCTGTGTTTTGTTGAATGGTTTGATAAGAGTATTTGGCAAAAGTATAAACTTGCTACCAGTGATAGATTATTAACTAACTGTGTAAGAATAAAATCTGATAGCACTCCAGTAATAAAGAACTTTCAACATCACAGAATGCTATATTTAGCAGCAAATGTCTAAAAGGTCAATCAAAAGGTGGAATTTAAGTAGGCTGAAATGTACAGATTTTGATCAGATCAAGCAGTCATAAAGTAAGGAAAAATGCTAGTCCAACAAAGAACACTCCTTTCTGTCTATGCTATCTAGATGATGTGGATATAACTTGATTCTAGGTTTTTGTTTTTCCTTTCCTGAACACTTGATAACACTCTTTGATCTTTGATCATTCATATACTAGACTCTTTGTGAAGTCAGGGATCTGCATGAGTGTGTGTAGGAAGACACAGATTACAGAAAGGGTTGCAGGGGTAAGCTCTGGGTATCATACTATTGAGAGGTGGAACCAGCAGAGAAGACAAAAAAGAGAAGCTATTGATATATGAAAAAAGTCAGGCAGTGTCCTTGCAGTCAAATGAAGAAAGAGCAATCATAAAATATCAACCCCAATGGAGAACCAGAGGAAAATTAGAACCAAATGTTGATTATTCTTTTTGTCGAGGTAAAAGTTATTGATTCCAATGAGATTCAATTCATAGAATTATAGTTCTAAAAACCTGAATAAGGTGGAAGAATGATATGCAAAGAGAACAAACAACTCCTCCACATCTACTATATAGAAAATTTTAAGCATATGACAATGTAGAGATGTATTTTATTTTTGTTGTGGGAATTATAATACACACAATAATGAGTTCTACTTTTCTTCCTATTTAGTCCAACCTTTATTTTCCCTTTCTTTTCCCTGCTCTCCTCCCTTCTCTCTCACACACAGAGAGGCACATCCCAGAGGTGCATACAATCAAAGGCACACACACACACACACTCACACACATGCACGCACAGAATCACGTTACCTCTGATAGTCTAACAGGTAAAGACTCTGAACCTTCATAAGTGCTGGGGAAGAGATGTATAAGGGATTTGGACAAATGAGAGAGTGTTACTGACACAAAACAAGAGAGTTAATTCCTGACCAAAATGAATTGGACAGAAAAAGTTGGAAAATTATTTGTGAACTGAAGCAGCAGTGAAAAGATAGCAATGTAAATGTGTGTATCGATGCATATGTATGGCACATGGCTTAAATAGGTTCTTTCATTTGATTCTCGTTAGGGTCAAATATAAATACGTGTTCTTGAACCTAAAAATTCTTGCTCCTGGCTGCCTTAATAATGATGTCATTATTGAAAACTACATCATCTTTGATGCTTTTAACCATTTCTTTTTTCTTGCAATTCCTAATACTTGATAATGTTCTATTAAATTCTCTGGTCTGTTTTTGGTGTCTCTTGCATCCTTTGTCATTGTCATCCATATTTTGTATTTCAGTCATCTATCTTTCTTTAGAAAAAAAGTTTCCAAGAAAGAAGTTTCCATGTTGAATTCAAATTTGTATCATCACCACAATATACGAAAGAGCATATAATCCACAGATGAACCCACGGATAACTTTTTTCTGTTTTTGAAACACTAAAAGAGAAGCAAAACACTGTTTTTTCCATTGTTGCTTTAACTAAAACATCATGGAGACTTTTGCTAACTCAATTAACATGAGCTGAGTTAACAGAGTCTCACTATTTTGATATATTTAGAGTGATACTGAGAATTACTCTGTGCTATTATATTCTTAGTATTATACCTGTTGATGAAATATTTCCATGATACTTGATTGATAGTCTCAATGAAGCAAAGTGGAAGACTCATTTTGATTAAAAATACTATTGAACACATTATTCATTTCAAATTAATTATTGCCTGTGGAAAAAGCATGTGTAACATTTTATCTTTTGGTTTTTGATTTAGTTTTATGTCTGAGCCTAGCAAAAAACTTTTTTGCTCCCTGTAAAGAAGGACCCTCCCTTCCTGCCTCTTTCCTTCTATCTTTCCCTCTTTCTCTCCCTTGGCCTTCTCTACTGTACTTTCTCCCTTTATCAGGTGACAGTGACATTTTTGTTTCTACATGTGAGAAGTCTAGAGTCAAATTTAGACTCCTGAAACAACAAATATGTCTGATTTAGATTCTGAATATGAATCTTTTGTTTTAAGCTACTTTGACTTTATCCTGATAGGAGCAGGTATGTATAAGCACAAGATATGTGCTAAGTTCAGGTAGTTTTCCATACCTTGTAAGATTAGAAATGATTTCCTTATCTGATTAATATAGTACAAATTAAAGAGTACCCTACACAGATTTTGTACTGACATTAAAAGAATACAATCATTTTTAGTCTGCATGTGCCTATTAAATTAGAAATGGCTTGCAAAACTTTTCAGCTTTGTCCAAATTGCAGACTCTTATTAAGAAGCACAGGGAGCTTTGTTTTTCAGTTAAAAAGATAGTCTTGAGAATTTGAACATGGATACATTTATCAATTTGTTCCCTAGCCTATTGGAACAATAGGACAAAAAGTTTTAGAATTGCCTCTAATCATTTGAGTTGGCAGAAGATAGAGAAACATAATAATATAGGACGGCAATCATCTGCCTTTCCAGAAATGTGGATAGAATCAGAGAGGTTTTATTGAGCAGAATGCAAGTCTGTGGTAATTTAGAGGCAGCATTTCTCTCAGCATGCAATGTTTTAATCCTGAGACTTTATGATAAATCTGAAAGGAGCTCATTCAGCATTAGAAGAGACACTATCCACGTGTGTCTGCCCTCAGAAGCCATTCTATTGTGAATGACAACTAATTCTTTTAAAGTGTATCAATTTTTGTGACCCTGATTTATTAGACTACAGTTATAAATGAGTTTAAATAAATCTCATGGCCAAATCTAACTGGGCATGAAAGGCAAACAGTTGTAAGGAATAATTTGAAGCTCTTCCTAGTTACAAAACCATGCTCTCTAACTCCCTGTTCTAAGATACTTCTTAATAAACAAATCTTAGGATTTCCACTGGAAATCAGACTCCTTCATGTCAGGGGACTTTTCTGCCTGAGTGACCCAGTATGATATTGGGCACTGGGAAAGAGTTTAGTGCTTAGGAGCTAGCCAACAATTTGATGAGCAAATTATTCTTTGAAAGCCCCTAGTTTAAATATAAACTTGTCACTCAAGAGAAACATTTTATCAAACACATCCTACCAATCCCTTAACATCCTAACAATTCCAATGTTCAAGAGAATGAGCTGGAGAGACAGGGTGGCTTGAGGGATGCAAGGGGCTAATCGGGCCTGACAAAGAGAGAGGAATTTTTTTTTAAGAGGTGCTTATCTTATACGTTACATAGAGCTTGATTTGACCTCTAGGAGTTATTTTAAAATATTTCTATCTATCCCAACTCACTTCACAAAGCCTTTAATTTAAATTTTGCAAACCATACATAACATTCCCTCATTACATTGAATTTCCTGATCTGAAGTAAAGAATGTAGGTCAGCAATTGCTCATGTGAGCCATATCTGAAAGCTTTATAATCTTAACATATTATCTGGATAAGGTTCTAGTGATTAGGACAATGAATCACCCAGTTTCTTCTTCAGAATCATTGTGCCATTTTACTACATGTATTAATTATAGATATGAGTGGGTTTCAGAATGATATTTCAACACCTGCCTAAAGTGTGCACTGATCAAATCAGAATAGTTAACATTTCCATCTCTATCTTTTCTTTATGTTTGAAGCCTTTGAGCCCCTATAGAGCATGACAGGGTTTTGTGAATTATAAACATCCTTGTGTGCTACACCAGAACTTTTCTCCATCTACAGTGTTTTGCTATCCATTTTCCAACTTCAATATATCCACATCTTCTCCAGTTGTCAGTCTTCTACATTTAAGCCAACTTTGTTTTCTTAGTTTCCACATAAGAATGAGATTATGCAGTACTGGTAGTTGTGTTTCAGTGCCTGACTTAGTTCACTTAACATAATATCCTTCAATTCTATCCTCTTTGTTGCAAATTACAGTATTATTTGTTATGACTGAATAATATTTCATTGTGTATATACACTGCATATTCTTTAGATTATGGGAACCAAGATTGGTTCTATATATTAGCTATTCTGAATAGTACTACAATAAACATGGAAGTGCACCCATTTCTTTTGTGTACTGATTTCATTTATTTTGGATCCACCCTTAAATGTAGCCTAGGTGGATATTATGGTAGTGCCATTTGTAGTTTTTTGAAGAATTTCCATACTGTTTTCCATATGGGTTTTATTTTCACCTCAACTCTTAGAAGTATCTCTTCATAAAAACAAAATAAAACAACAACAAAAAAGATTTTGCACCCTTATCCTTTTATTTGCAATGCACACAAAATTAAGTGCTTTGAGAAAATCTGAAAATGATTGCAGTCAAAATTCATTTATTTTTAATGAATAAAAGAGAATAGTCAATATCTAGTTTCACGAATAGCAGGAAAAGTATAGTTAGCTTTGAATGAGGAAGCGAACTTCCTAGGGCAGGACAATGTATGGAGGCTGAGTGTGTCAGTTACTTTCTTGTTGCTAAGTTGCAACAGCCATCATCTGTACCTTAAAGGAGGCGAGGGTTATTTTAGTCTACAGACTGCAGAGGTTCCAGTTCTTGGTTGCTGGCTCCAGGACAGAAGGGTATGGTTGAAAGGTCTGGCAGAGGAAAGCTGCTTGCTTCCTGCTTATCAGGAAACAGAGAGAAGGGAGGAGTTGGAGAAGAAGATAAATCTTTCCTAACCATGCTCCAAGTGATCCATCTTTGCTGACCAGACCCTTCCTCCTAGCAGTAAGCATACCACCCAAGAAATCCAGTTATTTTCCAAACACATGAAACTTTGGGGGCCATTTTATTTATTTATTTATTTATTTATTTATTTATTTATTTAATCTTTTTGAGACAGGGTCTCACTATGCTGTTCAGGCTGGCCTTGAGCTTACTTTGTAGCCCAGGCTGGTCTTGAATTTGCAAGGATCCTCTTGCCTCAGCCTCCCGAGTGCTGGGATTACAGGCATGCGCCACCACACCCTGCTCAGGGGCCATTTTAGATCTCCAGCATAAAACCAAGATTGAGACCTGAGTAGAGCTGCACTGTGGAGAAGAAACTGTGAAGGCCATGGGCTTTAGCGTGAGACCATGCTGGGCTGCAGGTACCAGTTCCTCTAGGCAGTAGTCATGGTATTATGACCAGCTACTGAGGACTTTGGGATTTCAGTGACCATGTGCATACAGGGGGTGACAAGATGTCATTTACCTTAGAAGAAATAAACTATGCTAATCAATCGACACAATAATGAATGAATAATATTACTGAAAAAATCAGAAGGCTGCAGATCAGTCATAAAGAACTCTAAGACTGGATTCAAGTATGATTTGCTATGTTTAGCTAAGCAAGGAACTTCAGATGTATTACTCAACTCATCTTCATTGTGACTTCCTCTTTCCACAGTAGCAAAGTAAGAATAATATTATCTTTTTTAATATATTAGATTGGAATACATATGGTAAAATTGTTATGGATACATCTTCATACAGTATATCTATCTCTGTGGATTTCTATCTAGTACTATCCATCCATCTCTTCTCTCTCTTTCTCTGTAATCATTGCAAAAAACATGGATATCACAATGAATGACAGCCCTTCAAACATCTTATTAAAAAAATTTAAATTATCATTTTATTTGAACATAATCATTCTACATTATGATTTTCTTTTAATCCAATTCCCATGAATAAAAGTATTTCACTGTAAATCTTTCATGCATGACATCTATAGATACAAAATGACAATATTGTAGAAAGAAAATAACAGAAACTATTTACATTCTTTTATGTAAATTCAGAGCATGTAACCAGATCAAATGATAACAATCTCTTTCAGTCTCATTTATTTCTCTATGTGGAAGAGGATTGACCTGTAGTTTACCTATTCCATTCATTTCAGCAATGTTCATAATTGATACTGGTCTTGACAGTTTTTTGAGTCTAATCAATTGCTAAGTGAGTTTGTTTCTTCAACTCTTGACCTGGCAGGAGATACCTGTTGGAAGTTAGAAAGAATGGTAGGTTGGGATTAATATACCAGAGCAGAGACAATTCTATTCATAGGGAAATGAAAATAAAAGTAGAACCTTGCAAACAAAAACAAATAAAAAATAAAAGCATCAATATTGTTCACACACACAGACTTGCCTTCTTAGAAAATAATATACCAGCACAAGGGAAAAAAGAGGAAATACAAACAAGCCATCAGAAGGAGAAATAGCAGTTTTGCTGTGAGAAGTAATTATTATAATAGATTAATGTGTGATTGATGTTTATTATGAAACAAGACTTTGATGGTAAAAACAAAATAAAAGCAGTACACAAACCAGCTATTTTCTGCTTTCTTTTTTTTCATGAGTAGACCTGAGTCCCCAGGGACAGTGAGAAGGCCAGGGATGGAGAAGTGAGTAAAAGTTATGTTAGATATGCTTCTTTCAATCTCCAAACTATCCTTTCGACTAAAACTTTTTAAGATACTACTTTAATTTTTATAGTTTGTAGTACATAACTTTGTCATTGCCAGAATACAGAGCAGAGACAATGGCTCAGTACAAGTAACACATTTGAGAATGAGACCCAGGAGCAATTCCAGTATTGGAAAAACAGATAAGTAGGGAGGTCAAAACAAAGTTGCTCACTGTTTGCTTCATCTCATATGAGTACCTGGTATGTGCCTCAGGATCATGCATGCATAGAAAAAGGGTAAAATGTTTATTTACCATCTCCCACCCCCATTGGCCAAAGAGTTGTTAGAAGCAGCAATTTCAGATTTCAATACAAAATGATTTCCCCTAGTGACTCCTACAACACAGTTAGGACAGAAACCACATAATGGGAGACTGTGGACCTAAGGTGACCTGATACTGAGTTCTATGTGCAAACTGGTGGATGCATCTACATAATTTGATTATGCAATTTTTATTGAGAAAAAGAGGTAAGTTCAATGGGATTTGAGGGTGTCTTTAAGTGGTGTTACTATAGAAAATTACTTTGTTCTCATGAGAGTAATATCACGTTATTTCCAAACTTTGAAAATGTCAGTAATAGCTGCTTTCTGCACAATTTTTTTTTTTTTTTGTTACTGGGGGTTGAACTCACAACCTCATGCTTACCGGGCAAGCGCCACTGAGCCACTGAGCTAAATCCCCTACCTTCTCTGTACAAATTTAAAACTATTCAAATCAAAATAAAATAATTTGAATTCATTTAAATAGCCTGCATACCAGCCTTTAAGCCACTCTATCATAATTTCTCTGTTGGATGTTTCTCTGTTGTTATTCCAAAGACAGACATATTTTCCTAATTAAGCAATCTTCTCATGAAAATGTAAGCTGACTGAGAACCAAAAGCATCCTACAGTTGGCAACACATTAATTGTGCTGTGTTTTCATGCACCCACAAGTAGTTCATACTTTCTGGTGATTGTTTTGTATAATTTTGTGTTTTTCAAAATACAATATGTGAAGTCAAATGCCAAAGGAAACAGATTCTGAGGTATTACTTTGCTTGAAGAACTTGGCCAAAAAAGCAGAATGTTGTAACATACCACACCTGTAAATGAAGCAGTTCTGAGTGGATGATCATGATGAAACAGCAACACATACTTCACTTGACCCTCATGAGTTGTTCCAAATAGGAACAAGAGAACAGTACTATCAGTGCATCCTACTGTCTTCTGGATGAGGGATGTAAGTAGAACAAGGCAACTCTAGCCAAGAATTATTGGGGAAGGACACAATCGGACAACATCCACTCCAATTGGGTTTGACAGTTTTACTTACTGGAATCACTTTAGGGCACATAAACTAGACATTTAGATAGGGCTGAGAGAGTTTAAGAGGATATTAAGAACCATGAAAGACAGCAAACTCATGTCTTACAGCAACAAGTGAATGTAAGAAAGTAAAATAGTGAAGTGAGAAATACAATGTCTTTTTGTTTATACTTTAAGGCTGACATACAGAAAAGGAAAAATTAGATTTGTTCTCTGTTCTTTAAAAAGAAGAAACAATAAATGTCATATAAAATGCTATAGGAATGAGATTTGAGATACAATATCAAATCCACAATCCATTAAAACTCAATGTTAGAATTTATTAAAATCAAAAATTCTGCTGTGTGAAATACACTATTAAAATAATGATTACACGAGACAGACTCAGATAAAATATTTTCAAAACATGTGGGTGATAAGAGATTTGTAACTAAAATATACAAAGAACCTTAAAACTTAATAAGAAAATAAGAGATCCAATTCCTAAAATGACCTGCACTTTTGAAGTAACAACTCATTAAATATAGAGAGATGAGAAGCACATGAAAATATTTACAACATAATATGCCATTTAGGACATGAAAATTAAGCAACAATATTTTACCACATGACAACCAGAAAGGATAAAAATATATGAATGCCTCAAAATATATACATATACTTACAGATGTGGATATACTTGGGCTATATACAAGCATACAAACATATTTCTTTGCCCTGTCATTTGAGGGGATCTAGAAGAAATGATTCCCCAGTAGCAAAGAGCAAACTAAGGAATGAAACTTGACTTTATATTATTCTCAGTCAGCATGGCTTCTTGGAGAAATGTCTGATTCTAAGATCACAGCAGGAAATACATAAGCCTAGAACATTTGATGACGTTAGAAGTTAAGAAATGCTAACACAATCACACACGCACAGATGGTTTGTGTCAGAAAATCATGGGAGTAATGGAGAAGCTCTCAATTTCAAAACTGGAAAAATTTAAATAACATATGAAATGTATTGTATCAAATTCATTACTGTACAAAGTGTAAAATGAAACCCATAAGTTCATGGTGATAGTAATAAAATATTAGATAAATACATGTAGATAATTACTCATGTGCAGAATTCAAATATTTATTATTATTATGTCTAGGATATGGGACATAATCCTTTATAATGGGACCAGAAATAGAGGCGCTATTTACATATGTACACTCTAATACATAAGGATTTCTTCCCAAAGAATGTAGAGTGGAAAGAGAATGAGAAAAACTACTGGGAAGTGAAAAAACTTGACCCATAGCACCTAGAAATTGGGATTCATATGAGCATCATGTTGATAGCAGCTACCGTGTAGACAGGTGTATTGAGAGTAAAATTTTGCATGTATGATCATCCTCCAAAATGTACACAGTCCTAGATTAATTATGCAAAATATAAATCCCATTTTAGGTACATTCTACAAATACTGTTATTACTCAAAATTGTCGAAATCATTCAAAGCAAAAGTCTGACAAACTGTTCCAGACAAAAGGAGACATGACTAAATGTAGTGTGACATACTTCATGGGATTCCAGAACAAAAAGGAACATTATGTAAAAACCATAAGCAAATATGAATAATATATGGATATAGTTAAAACTCATGGAGCAAGATTATTTCATCATTTGTGACAAATATACTACTATCCTGATATACCATACTAAGACAAAAATAAGAGGGAAAACTAAGTGTGAGTTAAATGGATATCTTCTATAACATATTTATATTTTTGTAAATGAAAACTATTCAAAATTAAGTTTTTAAATGCAAATAGTTACTGATCATAATTTTATTCAGTAAGGAAAATATTTTAGTTCCACCATTTAATGGTATGAGTAGTTTAATACTAAAACACACTGAGCTGAAAATAAACTGGTCTGACCGACCCTGAAATTGCTTCAGTTTACAAATATTTGATAATTCCAAATTAAGAACTAGAAAAAGTGATGCTATTATATGATTGGGTTGGCAAAATAAATAATTTCTTCAACTTGACAATAGAAAATGTGCAAGTATTAGTGAAATATCACATTCCGCCTAGGTGAGGTTTGACTTGGACTGCAAATATTCTTTCCTTGATAAATGAAAAGATTGTTTTCAAGGCCAGTGGAAAGGTGAGGATGAAGATATGAGACTGAAAATCAGCAGGATGTTCTTAGAAGAGAGAGATTTTGATTGAGGCTGTTTACTTATCTCTTTAAGTAATATGTACATCTGAATTATGAGAAGAAGGTTAGTAAGCAGGCTTTGACAGGATTTAAGAGGCACCAGGAGTAAAAAATTTTCTATAGTACAATGAGTCATTCAAAGAGAAATAGATGGAAAATTAATGAGAGTAATTTTAGAGCAAGGGCATTCATTATTGTAGTGTATGTATGCTTTGAATTAGAATGGGAGACAACAGGAGAACAAAGGGACCTGAAGGGTATTCTTTTGCTTTTAATTGTTCCTGGCTTTCACCTCCTTATAGTCCAAGAGCACACAGGCTGCCTTTAAATGTTACCTTCTGAATCACTTAAAATGCAGTTCCACAAAATGAGCCAATGAAGGTGTGGAGCTATTTTGCCATTATAAAGTCAATTTTTATTTCAATGTTACAACTACAAAAGTCCTTGAAATAAGCAAAATCAAAATCACCATCACTTAAAGAGTAAAGAGCTTTCCTCCGCTAGAACATTTGGTGATAAGTTCTAAAATTATTATCATGAAAGAATTATAACATTAAAAAGAAAACATAAGTTAACATAAGTAAAAATTTTGAGAAATGGAAAAATCAGTGAAATTGATGTTCAAAAATAGTCATGGGAGATAAAGTACAGTATTCATAGTTAGCATATATTTTTGAATCAGTTACAAGTTTGTATTCTTTTAAAAACTATTAATTGTCTTATACTGAATACCATAAGGGTAAAGAATTAAAAAAATGAGAAACATACAGAGACTGTAAAGGCAGACAAGGAGAGCCACAAAAATGTGAATTAATCTTATAACACATAATAAAGTGTACCTCAAATTTATTTCAACTTTTGCTTATTTCCCATCCATCGTTAGCCTTAATTTAAGTCCTTTGGTACTTTTTTGTTATTTTATTTGGCTCAGAGTTAAATTCGATGAATAAAAGATAGTAATCTAAGAGTGTTACCAAAACAATAGCAATCTGCTTATGTGATTGCAGCTCCCCAAGGGAGTGAGTGATGTCAGAGGAATCAAACAACAGTCTGACTGTGAATTTAAAAGGAATTCCTGGATAACCTAGATGAGTATAAGGAACAGTGGAATTTCTAGGTCTTTAGAAAGTTGCATGCTGTGCAAGTTTAATGTATGTCAAGAAAAGATCTAGAAAAAGTGAATGCCACTCACTGTCCCTCATCTCAAGTATCCCCTGAGTTCCTACCCAAGCAGAAAGTGAAAGCTGTGTCTGTTTTGTAACCCTTCTGGAGCAGGAAGGCAATCTTTCCCACACGTATTTATTTGACCCAGAGCAAAAGACAAATAAGGAAAACATTTATGAAAATTTTGGATCAATTATTACCAGATGACTGAATTATACTAACCCAGAGGTGATCCTTGGAAAACTAGATTTAAAATTGAAACAGTAACTTATTTTAAAAAAAAAAAGCTAGCAAGAAACTCAGTGGCAAAAACTTAGGGAACACACATGCTGTGGTATTAACCCAGAGCAGTCAATTAAAAAAAAAGCAGCAAGGAGAAAATAAATACAAAAGTCAAACAAGATACCTGACAACACAAAGAAACCCTGGGCAAGGACCTGAAAGCAAAATTGCTATGATATGATATCCAAAAAGGCCAGTTTTAAATAAGAATAAAAAAGCGATATTTAAAGAAATAGGATATATACCACATACAAAAACAACAACAACAACAACAACAACAACAACAAAAAAAAAAAACCAGAAAAAAGTAGCCAAAAAAATAAAATAAAATAAAAGGTATTCCCAAGAGAACCCAGATGCTGGGTTTATTACACAGAGACTTTAAATGAACTATTATAATATGTTCAAAGATGTAAAAGCAACTAAGTTTGAAAAATTACAATAAAGTTTGGGAACATATTGCTACAGCAAACATGGGAGTTTGGAGGCAGATTTATTTACATCAATGAGCACTAATTGAGATCAGTCCCAAAATATCAGACCCTGATCTCTGGTGGTCTAGGACTTATATGAAATAATCAAGCAGAAAGCACAGAGGCAGAATGACTTGTCAGTTGGGGATTGGTTCTTACAGTATGCATCACAGTGACCAGCCATTTCTAAGAAACAGAAGTAACAGGAACTGTAACAGGAATTTTTACCTGAGCACCTAGTGAAATGACTTACACTGGCTGGGCGAGGTGGGGTCTTTTGCTACATTTCCCCACTCTTTTAGTTTCCCTGGCAAATCTTTACTGGGCATGTTACAAGTGATATTCTGAGACAAGGCCCAACTAGAAGTAATAACACTGGGGTTGTCAGTGGTCCAAGGATGGACCCTAGCCAAGGTTCCCAAGACTGCAAATTCCCACTGGGAGCTTGTGGTTTGTTTCCCTTATTATAGGGTTTTCTGTAAGTTGACTCTGACAAAGGAATGAAGGATTAATCTGATCTAGGAGAGTGTCCAATGTGCCTTGTGTGCTCATCAAATCTTTATCATTTGCTGGTTATTTTCTATTCTCTCAGGGGAATCATCCATAGAGCTAAGGCAAAGCAGGACTGGGTTAAGCAGTCTGAAAAGGCACAAACATCAAGGGGCGTAATGCATTGAGGTATGGATCAATCCTGTGAATGGTGTCCTCAGGCTTTAGCCATGCATGGACTTGTCAGCATCCAGAGTGACAAGAGCAGGGCTTTGAGTGCATCGTCTTCGAAGTGAGTCCCAAAGGAACTGTGTAGTCCAAGTAAATTATCCAAAACTCTGGAATGATGGATTTAAAACTGGATTTCTGAAACTTTTAGAGGTAGTTAATATGCACCTGGTTTATAAATGTGTGCAGTAGTGTCTATAGGTATAGCTGATCTTTTTGTGGAACTATTTATAATCTGTTTTTGTAGGGTTATGTTTTATTTTCTCATCTTTTTAGAGCTTATGGCCTGTATGCTCCACGTAGTTTTTATTTAGTTGCCTCTATTACAAATGTAGGCCCATTGTTCCTGCCAATGATCAAGAGTAGGCCATATCTTGGGATGATTTTTCACAACAGGACCCTGCAAACTTTTATTGCCCTCTCAGGTCAAGTAGAGAATGCCTCAGGCCAGTCCAAGTGTAGGTGTAGATGAGCACTAAGTCTATCCATACATCTTTAAGTGAGGTGAGGTCAGGGCCAGTGACACAGACCCTGAAGCCTCAGCTGGCTTCAGGGGTGTGGATGCCAGATATGTGGCTTGAGCTTGCAAAACATATGGTATGGGCAGGTATGGCTCCGATTAAGATGGATCATCTGGGAGTACTGGGTAAAGTTTCGCTGGCTGGGGTTGATGTTTTAGTCAATTGGATTTCTACAGGGGGCTTAGCAGTACAGGTTTAGTGTCATTGGTGGCAGGTTTCCAAACAGCAGCAGGAAGCAGTAGCAGGAGAGCTTTAGTCAAAGTAATTTTGTCCAAGGTCACCACAGCATATCTGACCTATCAGACTCCATTCCTAAAAGAGCTACTTCCATCAGTAAATAGAGTGTATTCACCATCTTACAAGGGGTTTATTTTTCAGTCATGGTGTGGTTGTTCCAGCTTGGTGGGCAGATACATGGCAAGATATTGTGATCCATAGTTATTAAAGAGGTCCAGTACAGGATATGTCACCTGGACAGTTAGGTTTTGGCAGGACAGGATGTCTTGAAGAAATGTAGCTGGACAAGACAGAGAAACAGGCTGTTTCAGCAAAAAGTTGCAGGTGGCTTGGTCAAATCTGTTGCCAGAGCCTTCCTAAAACTATTGGAAGAGTTCCCAAACTCTGTGGCAATGAGTCCAAGTTAGTTGGAGCAATCTAAGAAGGAGGTATGGGTTGGAAAACGCAGAGTTCAAGGTGATGGCTGCATGGTTGCTGACAGTGATAGGGATCACAGGCCCAGAGGCAAGACTTCAACTCATGCCTCTGGGAGAGTGTTTTCAAAACTTCAGGATTGTGGTTATCTGTCTCAGGCTGATGCAAATATCATCTTCTTAGTGGGGAATAGTGAAAGTTGAAAGTGAAGGGTTAAATGAGAGGGAGGCTGACTGACTTGTTGCAAAGGAGACAGTTGCTTCTGACTTGAAGAGGAGGTCTCTTCCCAGAAGCTGTATGGGGATTAACTTATACAGGAATTCATATTTGGTGAGATGTCCATCCAGGCAGCAACTTTGTGCCTGGAAAAAGGTGTGAGAGGCAAGAATCCCAGTTGCCCCAGAGATAGTAACTTTTTGACAGAGAGAACTTTTGAAGGCAGATAATTCGTTCCATTGTGTACAAGTAAAGTCACAGGTTTGCCCCCAACTTTTACAATGACCATGGGCTCTCAGAGGCCCAGTTTGATAGAGCTTAGTCTGTCCTATCCATCCAGGACTGATAGAGAAAACAGAAGTTCAGGTTTAAGTGGGCCTGGATAGTCAGATTTCTTTGTGTCTTGCAAATGGAGAGGGATTTGATTTGATTTGATTTGATTTGATTTTTTGTCAGTATCCCTTATAACTTGCAACCAGAGAGTGTGGTCATCTATCAGACTGGATATTTTAATGGACATCAGGTGCAATTCTTTTATCAAATTTCTAGGTAACAGTGGTTGATGGGCTTTTTGCCCCCTTTTTGATGTCTCTGAGAAGTGCACTACTAGGTTGTTTTTAGGTGGTGAGACCTTTGGAAAGGCCATGGCATCTCATTCGTCAGGGCTGACAACCCAATTTTTCCTCAGTCAAAATGTGGAACTTGGAAGAAATTGTAGTCATCTTGGGTGGGTGTTAAATGATGCCATCTGACTGGGATAGAAGCAGAAGGCTCTGGAGGGAGGACTCTGGGGCAAAATGCAGGTGATTACTAGCTGGAACCAGTTCAACTGGATAAAATTAGATGAGTCAGAAGTGGGGAGTGTAGCTATAGGTGTTGGCAGCAACTGTGGTAGATGAGAAGGGTACCAAGGCAGAATTATCAGGAAGAATGGACTTCTTTTTCTTTTTCTTTTTTTTCTTTTCTTTTTTTTTTTTTTTGAGATGTAGGTAGTGGTTTGGCTTAATTTTTAACTCCATAAAAGTCCTTTTTCCTGAATTGATGGACTGTGGGTTTTAACTAATAAATTCCCATTTCTGACTTCCTGTGTGTGCTGTATCCTTGAATGATGACACAACAAACCTCAGAGAGAGAGAGAGAGAGAGAGAGAGAGAGAGAGAGAGAGAGGGAGAGAGACCATTTGGATGTCCACCTGGCTGGGCCCCTCACAGAGACACAGGTGTGACTTAGCTAAGGAGGGTGCAAGGCCTCAGTTATGCCATATGTTATGGTTTGTGTATGGATGTCCCCCCAAAAGCCTCATGCAGTCATGGGGGTGCAGGCCTTTTGAAGGTGGCTGAATCTAGTGTTTGCGACTGGTTCATTGTCTAGTGCTGGGATTGGTGGTGTGAATACTGCACCCACCACGGGGTGGAGCCTGCACACAATATAAGGGAGGGAAAGAGTCTTGCTCCTCAATTTTTGCCCTTTTGCTCTGGTTGCTTCTGGTATCTGCTGCAGCTGCCATGAATGGTTGACCTTCAGCCATGCCACCCTGCCTTGGAACCAGCTAAGTATAGGCTGAAACCTCCACAAACTGCAAGCAAAATAAACCTTTCCTTCTTAATTTTGTGGGTCAAGTATTTTGCCTCAGCAATGAGAGAAAAGCAACCAAGACACCATAAGTTGACAGTCATCGAACTGCAGATGAGGGACCTAACATCCACCACAAGCGGTGCTTCCTAGTTTTGGTGCACAGATGAAGTCATCTATTCCTTATGCTATCTGTCCCACTCACTGACACATACATTCAACAGACACTCAGAGGTTAAACATTCCAACTTGCTTCCCTTGAGGGTGGTCCTGACTAAGGAAAGTTGATCAGACTCCCCTTCTGCTCAATTTGAGCAGGACTGATAGAGGGACTAACTGGGGATCTTACCAGAATCAGGCAGGCAAGCAGGCAGGCCAAGTGACAGATAGACAGACAGACTGCATCCCATTCCTTTTGTGGTGAGCCAGGAATCCTCCTCCAGACCTCTGAGGGGACTCAAGAAATCTCAAGGATATGCCTCCTTGTTGGGACCAGGACAGGTCCTTTCTTCCTTCACAAGGGCCACAACCAGCAACCAAGGAGTTCAGCATGGTCAGTCTTCCCTGCTGATGCACCAGATACTATGGCAAATCAAAACACTAAAATGATACTCAGGATTTGGAGGCATATTTATTTACATTGATAGGTGCTAATTGGGATCATTCCCAAAATTTCAGGCCCTCATCTCTTGTGGTCTAGGGCTTATATGGGCTAAGGAAGCAGGAAGTACAAAGGCAGAATGGCTTGTCAACTGGGGATTGGTTCTTACACTAAACATCATAGTGACCAAGCTATGCTTCACAGAGACTGTTTCTAAGAAACAAAAGTAATAGGAACTGTAATGGGAATTACTACTTTGGCAACTAACAAACTGAAGTATATTGGCTGGGGAAGAGCATCGTCTGCTACCATATCTCACTTATCAACAAATAGAATTTACAAAATTTAAAACTGAAGTTGAATGGTATAATTGAAATGAAAACAATTTCAAGGGACTATGAACAAATCAAGACTGCTAGATTTAAAATTAAACCTTTTTCTTTGTTTTTGTTATTTATTTTATAAAGGAAAAAGAATAAAAATGATGATACTGAATTTCAAAACAAAATAATAGATTAACAATGGTTAATATGTTGCGTATTGTTATCTTCGAAGTTGCTGCTTAGATTACAAGAAATAGACATAAAAATTGATCAAGAAATGGAGGCACAAACCATTATTTTTGATGAACTAATAGAGATTAGTAGTATCTTATCTTATCTATCTTGAATATATATATATTTCCCTTCTTTCTTTTCTCCTTTCCCACATGCCAGTTGATCTTTTCTTTTGAGCAGTTTCTTCTGCTTTCACTTTCATAATATCTATTGTGTATTCTAGATCCAATTTACTTTTTAGTTTTTTACACTAAGGAGACAATCCAATGTTTACACATGCAATTCTGATTTATTTCACTTATGAGTATGATCTCAAATTGCATCCATTTACCTATGTAAGACTTGAGTTTATTCTTCTCTTTATAGCTAGCTGTACCCCATTGAATAAAAATACCATAACTTTTTTATGCATTCATGATTGATGGGTTGTTTCCAAGATTTAGATATTTCAAATTGTGCTGCTATAAACATGGGTACACTTATCACTGTGGTATGATGTTTTCAATTCTTCTGGGAAAATACCCAAAAAGGACATAGCTGGATCTAATGAGATCCCTAATCCTAATCCTTAATTTTTTTGAGGAATCTTCACATTGATTTACACAGTGATTGTACCAGTCTACACTCTCACCAACAGTGGTGAAGTGTTCTAATTTCCCTACAGCATCTCCAGCATTTGCTATTGTTGATATCTTGATGAAAGCCATTTTTTCTGGAGTGAGATGGAATCTCAGTGTTGTTTTAATTTGTGTTTCTTGAATGCCCAATGATGTTGAACATTTTTTCATATATTTATTTGTCATTTGTATGTCTTCATCTGAGAAGTGTTTGTTCATCTCAAGTGACCATTTTTGGATTGGGTCTTTGAACATAAGGGGCTTGATTTTTTCAATTCTTTATATGTTCTAGATGTAAGTCCTTTGTCTCAGGGACAGTTGGCTAAAATTTTTTACCATTCTGTAGGTTGACTTTTCACTATTTTAGTGATTTCTCTTGATTTCCAAGATTTTTTTTATTAAGATGAAGTCCCAGTTGTTGATTCTTTGAAGTACTTCCTGTGCAGTTTGTATTTCATTCATGAACTCTTTGCTTACCCCTCTGTCTTCAAGATTTTTACCTACTTTCTTTTCTAGCAGATAGTGTTTTTGTTTTTTTTATTCTGAAGAGAATAAATTGAAAGAATTAAAAAAATACAGTTAATCAAAACAAAACAATGAACATGATACAAGACTTGAAAACAAGATAAAAGGAAATTAATAATGGCTACCATAATGCCTCTTGTTATCTTCAAAATAACTGCCCATACCATCAGGCATAATAAAATCAAACAAAACAGAACAGAATAAAACCAATCAAAACAAAACAGTGATAGCAATACAGGACTTCAAAACAAGACAATAGGAATACAACAGTGGCTACCATAATGCATGTTGTTATCTTCAAAGTAGTTGAGTATACCAACACACATAATAAAATCAAAGAAAACACAACAGAATAAAATCAATCAAAGGAAAACAAGTAGAGCAATACAGGGCTTCAAAACAAGATAATAGGAAATCAATAATGGCTACCATAATACATTTTGTTATTTTAGCTAAACAGAACAATGAAAACAATATAAGGTTTCAAAACAGGATAGTAGATTAACAATAGCCACTGCTTTCCCCATAGACATCCCCCCTTTCACTTTAACAGCATCTATTGTGCACTTTGGATCCCACTAACTCCTTTTGATTTTTATACTAGGGTTACAACACAATGTTCACCCATGTGACTCTGAACCATTTTACCCTTGAGCATGATCTCAAGTTTTATCCATTTACCAACAAGAGTCTCAAGGTTATCTTTCTTTATAGCTGAGTAGCTTTCCATTGTATAAAAATGCCATATCTTTCCTATCCATTCTGCAGTTGATGGGTAAGCTACCCCTATTTTTTTTTCTTGCTCCCTGTCACATAGAGCATTGTTTTCTCTCCTTTAAATTTTAGTCTATGATTTTCCTTTTGAGTTAAATGTGTTTCTTGAATAAAACATATTGATAGATTCTGTCTCCTGATCCAATCTGCCTGTGTTTCTTTTTATTGGTGAATTGAGGCCATCTACATTAATGGTTATGGCCAACAAGCACTGCCTTGTCTCTTCCATGCTATTTCCCTGCCATTGGCTGCTTACTTTTCCCCTCCATTCAATTGTCTGCCCTACTTGATGGTCCCCCTCTGCCATGGTTCCTGGAACCGTGGACTTTTTTTTATCTCTCTCTAGAATGTCCTTCAGTATTCTTTGTAGGATTGGTTTGGTGGTCGTGAATTCCTTCAGTTGTTCTTTCATGTCATCTTGTTTCTCCATTAATTTTGAAAGATAGTTTTGCAGGTACATCATTCTGGATTGGAAGTTGTTTTCTTTCAGGGCTTGAAATACTTCACTCCAAGCTCTTTTTGACTTGATGGTTTGTGTTGAGAAATCTGTCATGATTCTAATGGGTTTTCCTTTATACGTGATCTGTTTCTTTTGTCTAAAAGCTTTTAATATTCTGTTTTTGTGTTGAATTTCTGGAATCTTGATTATTATATGTCTGGGTATAGATTTATTTTGGTTATGGCTAGCTGAAGTTTTGTATGCCTCACATATCTGAATATCATGTCCTTTCCCCATGTTTTGGGAGTTTTCTATTACTTCTGTAAATAGAATTGTAATGTCATTTGTGTTGACCCCTGCATTTTCACTAACACCTATTATTCATAAATTATTTTGCTTTGAATCATCTTGCAGTTGTTGAATTGTTATTTCCTGGTTTCTTGTTATTTTTAAGAGATCTTTCTTTTAATGATCACAAGCTGCACACCTGCCTTCAAAGTCTGAAAATTTGTCTTCAGTTTGTTTCAAACAGTTTTTCCAGCTTTCATTGGAGTTTTTAGTTTCCTGGATATGTCTTTGAATCTGTTCCATGCATTCTAAATCTCTCTTATATTGTTCATTCATGGTTTTCCTCCTTTTCTTATGCTACTCTATTTTTTTGTTATCTATGTCTTCTTTAGAGATGCTTAGCAATTCTTTTATTATGTTTTTAATTTCTTCTCTTACCTGAGACAGTATTTCTGCTCTAGTATCTTTTATAGCCTCTTGATGTTGTCTCTTTACTTCAGTTGCCATCAGTTTAGAAACTTCAGTTGCCATCAGTTTAGAAACTTCAGTTGTGCAACTCCAGATCTCTTCCATGTTTACATCTCTTGGACTTGCTCTGCTTGGGTTGGACTCCAGAGACTGCCTTTTGCTTTTTCATCTGACATTTTCTGGGTTTTTCCAAACAAGCAGTAGTGGGTTCCCAGGCACTTCCCATGTTGGGTACAGTTTCTCTGGAGCATGACTGTTTGGTTCTCCTGGCCAGTACTGGCTACAGGTATCCAATTGTGGCCACTGGGTGCTCTGGTGCAGGGCCAGCTGCTGTTTTTCCCAGTGCATGCTGGCTACCTAGGTAGGAAGTGTGCCTGATGGCTGCTGGAGTGCACATGGGGGCAGGTCCTGCTGCTACCTTCCAACCAATCTGGTTACTGGTGGAAGCATCTATCAATCATGTTTCTGGTTAATATTTAGATGTTTAATCCATTTTGCCTTTAGTTTAGTGCATGGTGGTAGACAGAGTTCTAGTTTTAGTCTTTGGCCTGTGGAAAGCCTGTTTTTCCAACACCATTTTTTGAAAAGGTTATCTTTATTCTAATGAACATGTTTGGCCCCTTTGTCAAAGATAAGGTGGCTGAATGTATTTGTAGTTGTGTCTGCATCTTCTAGTCTGGTCCACTGATCCTTAGGTCTGTTTTTTTGCCAGCACCATGCTGATTTTATCACAATAACTTTGTAGTAACTATGTGCAGCTGAAAAGAATGTGCATTCTGATATTATTGGTTGGAACACTCTATAAACATCTACTGAGTTCATTTGTTCGCATGTTTGATTTAGTTCTGTTATTTCTTTGCTGACTTTTTGTCTAGTTGGTCTAACTCTTCATCACAATGGGGTATTAAGATTCCCTGCTACAATTGTGTAATTGTTTATTTATTTTTTCGTGTCACTTAATATTCATCTTATATAGTTTGGTATTTCCATATTTAGTGCATGTATATTTATGATTGTTATCTCTGCCTCTTGAAGTTTTCCCCTTACAAATATGTAGTGACCTTCTTTATCTCTTTTGATCAGTTTTGGTTTGAAGTTCATTTTGCATGCTAACAAAATAGTTATCCCTGCTTTTTCTAGGTTTCTGTCATAATTTCTCTTAGGGTTAGGACTTTTTAAAGAGGAACATGATGTGCCATTATATTTGCAAACAGTTCATTTTCTCCCTTTCTTCTGGAAGCATTGAGTCATTGTCATAGTTTATCCCGAGAATCTACTGCATCTCTTGGAGGAAAAACTTGCAGAACTGTGGGGAGCTTCCAAAATTGAGCCAGTACAAAATTTTCTCTCTCCAGCTGGTGAATGGTTCATGTCCAGAAGTTAGTCAGTTACCCTTTGTGTTTCCACCTGTTGCTGACTGCAAGTGGGTATCTACTCCTGGTAGTTTATAGTTTTCTGCATTTGTTTCTGAATTTGCTTAAAAATTATTCAGCGATAGTGTAACTTTTAACTGCAATTATCTAAAATAACTGAGCAGAGAAGGTGATTTTCAGAGTTTTGTTTAATTTTGTTAGCTTTTTTCTTGATGTGAAAATGAATAGTAACTCAAATTTGTTATATATCAGACAGGTAACTGAAAGTTTCTTACTATTTTAAGAGACAAATATAAACAGTAGTAATCATACAATTGGTTGATGGGATTATATATGTACATGATTTGTACCATAATAAATGCACAAAAGTTGAAGAGTAGAACAGAGTTATAGTGAACAAAAGTTTTAATATATCATTGAAATGAATATATTAGTCACAATGTGATTGTATTAAATTAAAATGCTAATTGAAAATCTGAATAAAATACAGCAAAATAAAGCATGAGAAGATTTAAAAGTGATACTATAAAATATATATTTAACACAAAAACACTAAAATCAAACAGAAAACAGTAAAGTTGTTAATCTATATAGAAAAAAATTAGCAGAACCTAATTCTATTATGTTAATAATTAAGTTAAATGCAAATAGGTGAATTGTGTAAATATAAAGACAGAAATGGAAAACATACTTTTAACATTCTTTACACAACACACAGTTTAATTTCAAAGTATAAGTAGGTTAAAATCAAAGGATGAAAATGATAAAGCTAAAACTTGTGTGTCAGTTAGCTTCCTGTTACTATAACAAAATACCCAAGATACTCAATTTTAAAAAAGGAAAGATTCATTTGGGCACACAGCTTTGGAGAATTCATTCAATGCTTTATAGGTCCTATTGTTTTTGTGCCTGTTGCAATGCAATGCATCAAACCTGGGAATGCAAGCTGATCAAATTGGCTAGGAAGCAAAGAGACAGAGACCAGTGCTCACACTATTCCTGCCAGGGAACATCCCCAGTGATTAGCTTCCTCTCATTGGGCCTCACTGTCTTTCTACAGTAGCATGGTGAGCACCAGGCCTTTAACACAGAGGCCTCTGGGGGAGGAATTTTAGATTCAAACTATACCAACTAGTAGCTAAAAGGTAACTCCAGTTACTGGTCACACTAATATCAAGCACAACAGGAATCAAAAGAAAAATTGTTAGAAAAGATAAAGAAGGATATCATACAATAATACCAGTGTTATTACATCAAGAAAATACAGCAGTATGAACACCTGAGCACATAAGGTGATTTTCAGAGTTTTATTTAAATTTGTTAGCATTTTCTTCATGTGAAGATGAATAATAACTCTCAAATTTCTTATATATCAGGCAAAAAATTGGACATTTCCTACTATTTTAGAGACAAATATGAAGAGCAGTAATCATATGAATGATAAAACCCCAAAATACACAACTGAAAATGGTAAGCATTAAAGGGAGAAACACACAATTCAACAATGCCATAACATGCCACCATGAAAGGCAGAGTTCATATTCTTCTGAAACATGCAGTGCAGATTCTCCAAGATAATTCATATATCGTACAATGTATATCAATGTAGTTAAAAGGATGAGTGTCATGTGAATCAGGTTCACTTGCTGTGATAGAATAGAATCA
>RJWT010010722.1:10145-24044 GCA_004365215.1 Cuniculus paca | reverse complement strand
GGAAGAAATTACAAAGATCAGAGCAGAAATTAATGCAATTGAGACTAAGAAAACAATACAAAGAATCAATGAATCAAACAGTTGGTTCTTTGAAAGAATAAATCAAACTGATAAGCCCCTAGCCAACCTTATTTTAAAGAGGAAAGACAAATAAAAAATTCATGCAATAAGGAATGAGAAGGGTGAAATAACTACAGACCTTATGGAAATAGAGAACATCAGTACCTACTTTGAAACTCTTTACTGTCATAGGTTTGATAACACAAAAGAAATGGACAGATTTCTAGGAACAAAGCTGGATCAAGAAGATGTAAAACTTCTGAATAACCCAATTTCAGTTAAGGAAATTGAAAGTGTACTTAGAACCCTACCAACAAAGAAAAGCCCAGGTCCAGATGGATTCACAGCTGAATTCTACAAGAAATTCAAGGAAGAGTTAATGCCAACACTCCTCAAACTCTTCAGTGAAATCAAAAGGGAAGTAAGTCTCCCTAACTCATTGCTGGAATCAAATATTACCCTAATACCAAAACCAGAGAAAGACTCAACCAAAAAAGAGAACTACAGGCCAATCTCCCTAATGAACATCAATGCAAAAATCCTCAATAAAATATTGGCAAACAGAATGCAGCAAGTCATAAAAAAATTATACACCACAACCAAGTGGGATTCATCCAAGGAATGCAGGGATGGTTCAATATATGCAAATCAATAAATGTAATACACCACATCAATAGAGCCAAAGATAAGAATCACATAATCATTTCAATAGATCCAGAAAAAATTTTGATAAAGTCCAACACTCATTCATGATAAGAACCCTACAGAATACCAGAATAGATGGTCATTACCTCAATCTGATAAAAGCTATCTATGACAAACCAAAAGCCAGCATCACATTAAATGATCAAAAACTGAAAGCTTTCACTCTAAAATTGGAAACAAGGCAAGGATGTCTACTATCACCACTCCTATTCAATATAGTGCTGGAAACATTAGTCAGAGCAACTAGACAAGAGAAAGAAAAAAAAGGAATAAGGATAGGAAGAAGTTAAATTGTCATTATTTGCAGATGACATGATACTCTACATAGAAGACCCACAAAACTCCACTGAAAGACTTCTAGAATCAATAACCAAATTCATTAATGTAGCTGGATACAAAGTCAACACTCAAAAATCAATAGCATTCCTGTACACAAACAACAAACTCACTGAGAGAGAAATAAGAGAAACCACACACTGTACAATAGCTTTGAAAAAAATGAAATACTTAGGAATCAATCTAATGAAGAAAGTAAAAGATCTATTCAATGAAAATTACAGTACTCTGAAAAAAGAAAGCGAAGAGGGTCTCAGAAAATGGAAAGACATTCCTTGTTCATGAATAGGAAGAACACTGTGAAAATGGCCATTCTCTCCAAAACTGTTGTACAGATTTAATGCAATTCCAATCAAAATACCATTCACATACCTCAGAGATCTAGAGAAATTGTTCCTAAAATTCATATGGAACCAGAAGAGACCTACAATAGCAAAGGCAATTCTGGGCAACAAAGGCAAGGCAGGACACATCATAATCCCTTACTTAAAGTTATACTACAAACCTACTAAGATAAAATCAGCATGGTACTGGAATCAAAACAGAGCTGAGGATCAATGGAATAGATTAGAAGATACAACCACAACTACAAACTCACTCAGCCACCTTATCTTTGACAAAGGGGCCAGACATGTTCACCGGAAGAAACATAGCCTCTTTAATAAATGGTGCTGGAAACGCTAGTTTTCCATATGCTGAAAACTAACACTAGACCCAGCCTATCATCATGCACTAAATTAACATCAAAATGGATCAAAGATCTAAATATTAGAACAGTAACACTAAATCTCCTAGAAGACAAAGTAAGTAGAAATCTTGAAGACATAGAGGTAGGTGGAGAATTCACGAACAAAAATCAAACTGCACAGGAAATACTTCCCAGAATCAGCAACTGGCATCTCATCTTATTAAAAAGTTTTTGCATATCAAAAGAAACTTCCAACAGAGTAAAAAGAAAACCCATGCACTGGGAAAAAATCTTAGTCAACTGTCTCTCAGGCAGAGGACTTCCATCTAGAACATATAAAGAACTAAAAAAAAATCAGGCCCCCAAAATTCAAAGACCCAATCCAAAAATGGGCATCTGAGATGAAAACACACTTCTCAGTTGAAGAAATACAAATAGCAAATAAATACATGAAAAAATGTTCAGCATCATTGGTCATTCAAGAAATGCAAATTAAAACAACACTGAGATTCCATCACACTCCAGAAAGAATGACCAGGATCAAGAAAACAACTAATAACAAATGCTGGAGAGGCTGTGGGGGAAAAGGAACCCTTCTCCACTGTTGGTGGAGTGTAGACTTGTGCAACCACTGCGGAAATCAGTCTGAAGTTTCCTCGAAAAGCTGGGATTGAAGTCCCATTTGACCCAGCTATTCCACTTCTGTAAATATTCCCAGAAGAATTGAAAACATCATACCACAGTAATATTTTGTACACCCATGTTTATAGCAGCACAATTTATAATAGCCAAATCTTGGAAACAACCCAAATGCCCACCAACTGAGGAATGGATAAAAAAGATGTGGTATTTTTATACAATGGAGTACTATTCAGCTATAAAGAAGGATCACATTGAGGCTTTTATAGGTAAATGGATGTGACTGGAGACCATACTCATAAGTTAAATAAATCAAACTCACATGTGTAAACACTGTGTCGTTTCCCTAGTGTAAGAAACTCAAAAAGTAAGTAAGATAACGAAATCTTCAATAAATATTATGAAAGGGTAAGAAACTGCTTAAAAGGAAAACACAACTCAGGGAAAAGAAGGAAGGGAAAAGATAAAGAAATTAAATATATATATATATATATTTATATATATATATATATATATATAAATATATATATATATATATTTAAGATAGCTAAGATGATTGTACTACTAATTCTATTAGTTCTTGGAACAAAACAGTTAGCATTCACAGGATTAGATCAATTTTCCTCGTCTGTATTTGGTAATCCAAGTAACTCTTTTGAAGATAACTATACAAAATAACAACCTTTGGTATGTTTCTACCACCTTGTTTTGAAAGCCTATATTATTATTGTTTTGGGCTCTCTGTTATTATTTATTTGTCCTTTTTGTTTCTTGTTTTTCTTGTGTTTTGTTTTGTTATTCTGTCTAACACAGAAAGGATAGAAGGACATGTTTAGGCTTATACATGCCTATAACTACTCCTAAAGAGTTTACAAGAACTGATTTTATTAAGGGTGATGGTATGAACAGCTACTTTAAAGAAAATGAGATATTATGGTAGCCATTGCTGATTTCTTATCATCATGTATTAAGTCCAATAATGCTTTTATTCTTTGATTTGATTGGTTTTAGTCAGTTACCTATTATTTGAGTGCAATATGTGAGAACATATGGACACCTATTTTGAAGAAAACAAGAAACATTATGGTAGCCATTGGTGATTCCTTATTGTCTGGTTTTAAAACCTGTAATGCTTTCATTCTTTTGTTTTGATTGGTTTTATACTATTTTGTTTTGTTTGAATTTATTGTGTGTGAAAGTATGAACAACTATTTCAAAGAAAACAAGAGACACTATGGTAGCCATTGTTGATTTCCGGCTGTCTTGTTTTGAAGTCCTATATTGCTTGCATTGTTCTGTTCTTATCTGTTTTGTTCTGTTCTACTCTGTTTTATTTTGTTTTGTTTTATTCTCTTTAAAATAAAAAAGTAAAAAGATAAGCACAGAATGAGAGAAAATATTTTCAAATCATATGTCTGATGTGGAACTTGAACTACAGCATACAAAAACTTTTACAAGGTTAACAATAAATTGACTTACAGTCCAAATAAAAATCAGCAAAGGATCTGAGAAAGCCATTCTGCAAAGAAGATATACAAGTGACCAGTAAATGCATGGAAGAACATTCAATATCATGAGTCACCAGGGAAATGGAAATCAAAACCACACTGAGATACCATTTCACACCCACAAGGATAGTCTCAATATCAACAAGGATAGTCTCAATATCAACAAACATCAGGAAACAACAAAACCTCACTGTTGGAACTGTGAAGAAATTAAAACCTTCATACAAGTGTGATAAAAACCAAGGGAGAGTATTTAATCTTTTAATTAAAATAGAAGACACATTATCAGTAACCCCCCTCATTATACTTCCCCTCACTTCTAACTCACTTATCCCATCATACTTGCCTCTTTCTGAAGCCATTGGAAATCCTTCAAGTGTCTTTAGTTGCAATGTCATGGCTGCCTCAGTGTCCCAAATAATTGGAAACCCTTACCTTTCCTGGTCATTTTGACTCTGAGAAGAGCCAAGTTGCATGGTGCCAGATCAGATAAGTGAGGTGAGTGAAGATACACCATAGTACAGTTATTTGTCAGAAATTGTTACACTTTAAATAGATTCTAGATATTGAAGCAGTCCCGAAAAGATACCCATGAAAGAGGACTCCCAGAACTGCTTCCTTAAGTGGCAAGAATGATGGGATACATGTGTTCAAAGCAAGGGGAAGTATTTGGAGGTAGCAATGCGTCTTTTACTGTCATATTTTTAATCTAAACATTCAGCTATCTTTCAACTGCATCTCATAGATTTCCGGTAGAAAGGTAAAATGGTAGGAACATTTTTGAAAACAGCCTGAAATTTCCTCAAAATTTAACAGAAAGTCATCATATGACCCAGCCCCTCTACTCCAAGAGAAGGGAATACCCTCATCCCCCATTATCAGTGAGGCACATGTTCCAAGGCATCCTGAGGATCTCTGAAACCACAGATAATACCAACTCTATCCCTCCCCATATACATAAAAAATTTATAAATTGGGGAAGTAAGATGTTAACAATAATAACTAATAATAAAATAGAATAATTGTGATAACATAATATTATAAAAGTTATTTAAGACCTATGAATCACTTACTTCTGGAATGATCAAATATTTTGGATCATGCTCGACACCTGATAACTGAAACTATTTGAAGTAAAAATTTGGGTTAAAGGAGACAATGTCACACAAAACATGTTCACACAAATATTTACAGAAAAATTATTTATAACAGTCAAAGTAGAACCAGGTCAAATATCTTCCAATTGATGATAAACAAAATGTATATATCCATACAGTGGAATATTAATCAGCAACAAGAAAATGAATAAACTAATGATATTGCTACAATATGGATGAACATTGGAAACATTTTAATACATAGAAGAAGCCATATGAATATCACATATAATATAATTCTGTTTATACATTATGACTACAATAGGCAAGTCTCTAGAAACAGAAAATGCATTAGTACAGTATTCACTTAGAAATGGGGCAAATGAGGAGACAGGAAAGTGATAGCTAGCATGACACATTCCTTTTGGGGATAATGAAAATGTTCTAAAATTATGAGGCTAACTGAATATATCTATGACTATTTTAAAAATCATTGAAATTGTATGCAGATTCTTCTCAATTTACAATACACTATATCTTCATAAATCCAACACAAATTGAAAATATTGTGATACAGAAATGTATCTACTGAACATCCTAGTATGCTACAAAATATTGGCTGTTTCTCCGTTGTGGGTGCAGTGCTGTCCAGAAGCTATGGCTTGCTGCCACTGCCCAGGATAACAAGGACGTGCCTTACTGTTTATCATTTGCCTAGGAAAAGATCAAAATTCAAAGTGCAGCTGTCAATGTATACCATTTCGACACCATCAAAAAGTCAAAACAGTTATATATCGAGCCATACAAAGTCAAGTCTATTGAGTGGGTGAGTTTCATGGAATGTGAATTATATCTCATTGAAGCTATTTGCAATGTTAAATACCTACTATGTGCCAGGCACTATACCAGATATTAAAATAAAAGCCAGTAATCTGAGCGATTTTTTTATTTTTGTTTTTTAAATTATGCTTCTATTTTTTGAAAGTTAAGAAAACCCTTAAGAAAGAAGAAGTTATCCAGTATGACTATATTATCCAGTGATGACTCCTGCTTTATATTTTGGTGCATTTTTTCAGTCCTTTTCATACAGAAATCTTTCAGTGTATTAGGTACTATTTCAAATATCTTAAAAGATACTCACACAGTAAGCCCTACATGCCTACACACCAATCTAAGGAATAAAATAGTACTAATAGAATGAAACACCATCAACATCATCATCATGCATAACTATTTTGAGGAAATGATCAAACTACCAAAGACAGAGATTGTCAGACACTCACCACAGTGTTATCCTTAACAACAAAACAAGGAAAACTCAAGTTTAAAAAAACAATGTCAAAGAAGTTTTGGGTTTGTTTTTTATCTTTGTGAATGTAAAATAAAATTGTGCCTTTCCTTATAAATATTTCAATAATAATGGGATGTTTTTATAAAGGTATTTTCTTGATGCTTCAACAAATATGTATGTGCAAATCTTTTAACCAATTCTTTAGTTTTTGTTTTGGTTGTTTTAGTTGCTACTGCTGCTGCTGTTGATTTTAAATTTTTCTGTGTCTTTTAAAGCCAGTAGCTTTTTTGCCATATTTATTGTAAATATTTTTTCAATCTTGACATTTTTATTTTACTGTTGTTTGTAACATTTTGAAAACACAGAAACACTTTTATCAATGTCAATGATGTTATTCTTATCCTTCAGTTTCCTTCCATTTCTCTTAGGCTTAGAATGTCTTTGATATCTGAAAAATCAGTTAAATATTTATTATACTATATTCTAGTTTTAATACAGGCAATCTTAACTTTTTGCAATGCTATTTAAGTAAAATTTGTGTATAATATAAATTCCCAAAAGCAAAAACTACTTGTATTTTTAAAAATTAACTCTTTAATCCTTTTATAAATCAATTCAAGAGATGATGGGCATAAAGTTCTAATTTGGCTTCAGTCTGACATTCATTGAAATCTCCAGCACCTTCTCAATAATTAACATTCTGTTAATCTCATAATCTAAGACTATCCCTTCTATTCTATGACATTATATTTTAATCATTGAATAATGTACTGTTTTGACTATTTTGCATCTAAAATACATTATTATGATAGTCTTATTTATGTTGGGGGAGGTGCTTGCTTTGCCTAACAAAATTTAGAATCACTTTGAAAATCAAAATTCCAAACTGTGTTAAATGTATAAATTAATGGGAATAACTAACATCTTTGCAAAATACCTTACCAAGTAGGAATATAGTTGCCTATAGTTGCTAAACAGTTTTTTTATACTTCTCAGTTAAAGTGCAAACCTAAGTTTATTTCATTTCAACATTTTACAATAAAAAATTTCAGATATTAAAAATCAAAATAATTTTATAGTATTTACATAGATTTTAATATTCACATTTCCTATACTTGCTTTATTAAATACTTGCCTATATATCCACCTATCCATCTTCTTTACTTTTTTGATGCACTTTAAATTAAATTATATGCACACATCAGTATACATTTCCCTGTTCAATATTTTAATTGCTACAGATGCTATGTCACTAATTCAATGTAAAGAGAGGGAGAGGGAAAGAATATCTTCACTTTTATGATGATGTTTCTATGTCTTCATTAGAGAGGTTAATTGGACATCAAGAGAGGCTGTGTCGGGGCAGCCATAGCTAGCCAGATTCCATTTTAATCTGGAATTTATCCAGGTGATTTCTTTGAAAACCTGTAATGCTCTGTTCTATAGACATACCGTTGACCGATACAGAAGTGACTGTCACGTGGTACGTATTCAGCACACAGTAGTTCATTTTTCCTCCCTCCTACCAGAATTCTTCCTGAGCAATTTCCTAGACATATATATTCATCTAGGCTGATTGCCCTTTTGAGATACATTATCTATATATCTACAGTGCAAGTGAAAACCAAATGATTATTTAGAAATGGGGGGTTCCCTTGAAGAAAGCAATTGATGTGGCCTCAGTGGCCTCACATTTCCAAAGTCTTCTTTATTTCAGCTCCTGGTTACTAAAAATTTTTTATGATATGCTGTAAACATCAGGCTACATGAACTTATTCAATTGTTTCTGACTATGTGGCCTAATCAACAGCAAAATATAGGTAATTTTACAACAATAAAAATACGTAATGACTAATTGAATTAATGAATGAATGAGTGACAAATATAAACAGAGTTCAAGATACAGGCTCAAAGGTTCCTACTAATCCACAACTTACAACTCTCTCTCTCTCTCTCTCTCTATTTCTCTCTATCAATTTCTCTCTCTTTCAGTTTCTCTCTCTTTCGATTTCTCTCTCCCTCCCTCTCTCTCTCTAACTCTCTCTTTGCTGCATATAGACTCTACCAGGTCTTTAGCAGGTCTGTTTGCCTCTTTGTTTATCTCATTGACCACAATATTATCTTGCTCACCAAGCTGTGTTCATCTAGTTCCTCTATCTTATTAACTCTGTTCTTCAAACTAAATGCAACATAAAAATAATCCCATACATGCATACCTATCTATGGTTGTCTTCTAGAAAATCTCTTCTAGAAACATATTCTAATAATTTCTTCCTGATGACATACAGTAAAAGGTTTACTGGTTAGTATTATTTATTATAGAAAACAGTAAAAAAAAAAAAAAGCCTTTTTCTTAGGTCTATAAAAACTACTTGTTGACAATGGTTGAGACTACCCGCTCCCCTATATCCCAAACCCCAAAGAGTTTCCATATGTTTGCTACATGACTCCTCCCACTTCTTGAGCATAGCTGGTTGGAACAGAAGCCAACATCTGCCTCAAACCAGGCCAATCAAATATCTTCCTGGAATGTGGAATTTCAACTCAGGCTATGATGGCCACTGGAACGATTTCAATCCTAAGAAGCTTAGATCACTCAACATGTGGCTGGAGAAGCAAAGAATGCCAGCCTGCAGGAAGAAGAAAGGAGGAGGCATATGCATTGAAGCAGACATAAGGGACAGAAAGAGAGTGCTCCCCAGGTCCCATAATGCTCTATATATCATCCAAGTCCCTTCCTGAGGCCAGGTTGCATTCTATAAAAGCATCTCTGAGCTCTTGCAATCAAGCCTCCAATCATGGAAGTTTAAGCTAAGTAGGTTTCTGTCACTTGTAACCGAAGAACTCAAACAACAGTGGAATAGTCCTGCAGCACGTGACTAAACTGGGATGCTTTGTTCTCTCCTATCATTGACTGAGAAAGCTCTATGTGTCAAACAATATGCTCACCACTTCATAATATATAAGCAAACTAGATTACAATGATATTACAAACCCCAATAAAGTAGACATTATTGTTATCATACTTAATTTACACTTGAGGTCCAGAGAGGTGAAAGTAGCATTCAAAATCATATGGGTAATAACTGGCAGAGCAAGATTAAAAAGCAGGTCTGTTTGATTTCTGAAATCTTACTCTCAGCTGCCGAGCCACAGCATAGTCACAGATGCCTTTAGAAAAGGTTCTGTAGTAGTCATCCATAAGGTGACATCTCTGTTTCCAGAACAATGGTAAAGTCTATACAAGAGGCCTGAGGGAGAGGAGAGCATAGATACTACAGATGGTCCTCTGCTTAGGAGCACTCACTTCCAGGAGTCAGGAATAATGAGCCATAGGGAAGGTGCTTGGATAACCTCTGGGATAATCTCTGGGTAACAGACATGTTTGGTTCAAAGGTGACCCTGACAAGCATCCAAGAGACACTGGACACAGGCTTGGTCAAACCTTGGAGGATAAACATACAGCATTCTTTTGTTGCCTCTGCTTTTCCAAGTAAGTTAGAAAGGTATGTGGTTGAGGGGAAAAAGGACAAAAGGCTCTTCCTCCAGGCATAGGAATATTCTGAGTCTGATACTTAGACATTCAGCCATCGGAAGGAAGGAAAGCAAATTTCCAAAACACCCGAACACTTTAGCCCTTTGAGGAACGACTAACCCAATTATGAGAGCTGCTAATGACAAAGCAAAGACAATATTTCCAGGACATTTCCAAGCAGACTTAAAATTTTTTAATTGTTTGCAATGATCATGTATTTATCAGAATGAAACAATGACCTTTTTTTAAGTCGATGTGAAGAAAAGACGGAATTACCTACCTCTGTTGTCCAATGTGGTAGCCTGGTGGCTATTAAGAACTGGAAATGTGTGATCCAAATTAAAATGCACTAGCAGTGTACAATACACAGCAGATTCAAAGACTGAGTACAAAAAAATGCAAAACAATTAACTATAACATCTTACATAAGCTGCATGTTAAAATAATCATACTTTAGATTAATTGAATTAAATTAAATATGTTGTTTAAATAATGTAATTTAAATTCATTAATTTCATTTTGTTTAACTTTTCAAGTGTGACTCCTAGAAAGCTTCAAACTACATTTGTGGCTCATAGACTATTTCTGTTGGATATCTCTGCTATAGAGAATTAAAATGCACATGTGGGTAAAATTCTTAAGCACAAAGCTCAGTTTGGTAGGGCTGCCATACCCAGTTCCACAGTTGAGTGACTTAAACAATAGAAATCTATTTCTCACAGCTCCAAAGGCTGGAAGACTGAGATCAGTATATCAGCAGAGTTAGGTCCTTTTGAAGCCCCATTCCTTGGCTTGTGGGTGAACCTTCTCCTTCCCCTATGTCTTCACATAGTCTTCCCTCTATAAGTCCTAATCTCTTGTCATAGCAACACCAATCATATTGAAAAAAGACTCACTCCGATAATCTCATTTAAATTTGGTTATCTCTTTAAAAGACTCTTTTTCCAAATACAGTCACACTCCTAGGTACTGGGAGCTAGAGCTTCAACATATGAATTTGGGAGAGATGTAGTCCAACACATAACTGGATGTTATGGTCTTGGATTCAAAGCTTGCGCTCAGCATTTACTAGCTACATAGTCTTTAGCCAGGCATTTTTCTTCTCTTTGCCAGATATATCTTACCTTTAAAATGAAGGTTATTCATTATTCCTCAAATATTCTTTGAATTTCTCCTAGGTGATGAAGATTATACTAGAAACTTGAATACAACAAATATAAATACAGTTTGAATATACTAGATCCAAAAAGTGGATAAGCTAGTTGCAATGTGATAGGAAAATTTTGTGGAATTGCATTTTTGACATGAAGAATCAAAACTCCAGAGGGTTTTGTGAATGTTTGAACTGTCTAGAAAGCAAGGCACAAAATTTATTTTTGAAGTAAAAAATTTTAAAATAATTTAAATAGCCTCTGAAATGGCAAAAAATAAAAAACCAAAGTTAAGTAAGGAAGTACCATTTCACCCATCAAATTGACAAACATAATAATGATACCTAGCTCTTGATGGGATGTAGAGGAAAAAAATAAAATTTTATCACTCATGCTGGAACTCTAAACCTTCTGAATTTCTAAACAGATATAAAACTCTTACAAGGTGCGTACCCTTTGACCAATTAATTCCATTTCTCAAAATTTATTCTGAAGAAATATCAGAGATATAAATTATATAAATGCAGGTGTATATTCAAATGTACTCATTATAGTATTTTTATAATAGTGGGAAATTTGAAAAAAATATATACCACAAGTGTATTGGTCAAATATACATTGGTGCATTCACAGAAATGGAAAAATGTAACCTTCAAGATTCACATTATAGTGAGGTACCTAATAACTTGAGGAAAGCTCATAATGAATGCTAAGCAGTAAAATTATGATATAAGTCATTATTCAGTATGATCCTGATTTACTTTAAAAATATGTGATCAAAAAAAAAGAAATGTGAGCAGTGGTTACTTCTGAGTGATTATTGCTGAGATTGTAGCTATTATGCTTTACCCCCATAGCTAGTTCTTACTGTAGTCTTTTAGTAATCAGGAATAAATACTAGAATATAAATGCTACTGAAGTGTTTTAATTTGTTTTTGTCTATTAGGGATTATAGTTTATCATTCTTTTGGGAAAAAAAAGTCTATGCTTAGCATTCCAAAAATCAGTTAGAATCAGGGGTACAGGGAGAGAGACTAGCTTCTGACTATGCACAACTCAAACTTGATTTCTCCACCATACTTTGGACACCCAGGACATGCTCATGCCATGTTACAGCCTCTGGCCTTGAACTTTTATGTCCCAATTGAGTTGGCCAAGTAGGTAGCACCAGTCTTCTTGGAAGCAATTTCCACACTGAGATGACTAGTATTTACTTAGCTACTCATAGAAACAACTGTAAATCACATAACTATAAAACCAAATAAATGCACCCCCAATTTAACTTCTTCTTAGTCAGATGACCAAAGTCCTTGGGGCTATGTGACAGTACAGAAAAACAGGAGCAATAGTACAAATGTCAGAGAGGTAGAGAGAGTGACTAACCTATTTCATCCTAAGTATCTTTTTTTTTTCCTTCTAGCACTAGGGACTGAATCCAGGGTCTTATGCATGCTAGGCAAAAACTCTGTCACTGCACTAAAACCCCCAGGCCCTTCTTACCTTATTTCCACAAATTTTGCAGAAATATATGCCCATGAAAACACATTGCTAGGACTCTTAGCAAGGGCTCTGAGTTGTGCAGTAAAGCTGGCTTGGAAAAGGAGTGCGATAACTCAGGGAAAATGATTGGGCCCATATTATGGAGGGCTATGAAAGTCAGGTGACGAAATCTAGTCATAAGTGTTCAGGTAGAGGCAAACTCTGACAGCAGTCCCTCTTACGAGAATAGCATTACTTTGTTTTAGGGTGATAATTCTGGCATTAATGGAAAGACCTCACTGTTTTCTTAGTTTCTTGCTTTAATTCACTACATTTCTTTTTCTCATTCCCTTTCCTTCCTTCCTTCCTTCTTTCCTTTCTGCGTTCTTTCCTTTTTTCATCAACACTGGAAATCAAATCCAGGGCCTCATGCATGCTAAGCAAGCGCTTTACCACTGAGGTACACTCCCAGTCTTCATAGTATTTCTTATTCAATTCCCTCTCCCTTTAAAACATGAAATTTATATAAAATATATGGAAGATTATTTGGGGCAAAAAGACCATAAACGCTTCCATCAACCAATTCTACCACACTAACTTACTTAAGTCACTAAATTATTTGAGTCAATAAAGTAGTTCAGAATATGGATTGCACAGTACAACTTCTGAGTTTATAACTTAGCTTCACTGCTTCCTAACTCTGTGACTCTAGGCAAATTATTTAAGCTCCATGACCTCAAGGTCCTCATCTATAAAATGGGAAACACAATAGAAGCTAAGTGTGGAAGACAAAATGAGCTAACTCCCTTCAAGCACGTGGCACAATTCCTGAGTCAACAGTAGCTGTGGTTATTATTTTTGCCCAGTCCCTTCTACAAGAAGATATGTTTTATGGAATCCCCACCTTGGCACGGTCTCTTTCATGGTTCCTTATCATTATGTCAGTCATTAAAATATTCAGAGCCAAGCAAAACATTCAACATGAAGCAGCAAGTTGACGGTGTCGCAGCTGGTTTCTAGAAGGGAGGACCTGAGGGAGCTCTAAGTGTTGGGGAGATGAGTCACTTTGAAGGGACAGAGAGGGAGAAGCCAAGTCAAACTGCGTTAGTCAGGACTGCTTGGGTTGCAGGAGACAAAAGTCCAACTGAAACATAGTTAAGAACAAAGGGACAATATTGGCTCCTACTCCCCAACAGAAATGGTAGAAATATGCCTCAGGCATATCTGGATCCAAGTGTTCAGTGAAGTTATCAAGCGTTTCAACATTTTTCTCAGCTTTGTTTAACACTGTTTCCTCATTTTCTCCTCTAGCTATCATGATGAAGAGGAGATGGGCATGTCCCCAAAAACTCCAGTCTTACTTAGGTCTTGTTTAGCAAACCCAAAGGAAAGAGGCAAAAAAAAAAAAAA
>RJWT010010722.1:0-10045 GCA_004365215.1 Cuniculus paca | reverse complement strand
CCATGGCAAAGCAGCATATTGCAGCAGGGGAGCATCTCACCTCATCACAACCTAGGAAGCAAGAGAGAGTGAGGAGGAAGCCAGGGTCCCACTAATTCAGGGGCCCCCACCCCCACCCCCACATGCCTCTATCTCCTAAAGGTTCCGCCACCTCCCAACAGTGCCTCCCTGGGACCAAGCCTTTCACACACAGACCTTCGGAGGACATCTTTTGAATCCACCCCCAAAATTACAATTGCCATTTCAAACCTTGTTTCCCACCCACAAGATGTGGGCTTCTTGGGGGCCTCAGGTCATGGGAGTCTGTCTCCCAACCTGCTTCTTCACAAGAGGAGGCCTGGCTGGGAGACCTAGTCGGCCACTGTGGGCACCAACTGAGTCAAGCAGTGGGTGTTCTTGTGCTGGGAGGCTGCTGAGTCAAAGGGCCATGGGCCAAGTCTTAGGCTGCTCATCCTGCTCCTCTTGTATGGGTGGTACAGAGATCAGCAGGCCATGCAGGGCTGCTGTGCATGTGCAGTAATTGGAGACTGTGATGGTGAAACGTTCTGGGAAATTCAGGTGCCAAATGCCTCTCCTAGAGGTGCATTAAACGTGTCTGGTAACTGAGCAACCCAAATAGCAGGCATCTCTGGGGAGTTTCCCAGCAGAGGCCTCACTCCCTTCTGCCAAGGGAGGGAGAATCCTCACACTCAGACACACCTGGACTTACCTCCACCCCGTCCAACCTGCAAACTCTCTGGTAGTTCCCTTTACCTCACAGAGCCTCCTTATTTATAACTTAGGAATCATAAATTTTATCTGGTATAATAAGATAAGAGTGATAGACTTATTTGCATTTTTTACTTCTCTTAAGTCAGTTTCAGTAAAATATATTTTTCATGAAAGTATCTCTTTCAGAATATTTCCAATATTTTTGTGCAAAATTATTTACATATTATTTGTCTATTGCAGGTATGAACTCCCCATATTTTACCTTTTTAGAGTCTGTTCTTAACTTGTTGATTTTCCCAAATATGTTTTACGCTGATGCTGTTAAATTTTACTCTTATTGTATTATTCTCTTCTTGTGATGCTGAACCTCTTGAGTATTCAATCTATTATTCTTTTCTAATTTCTTAAATTCATCATAAATATTTAAAGCTATAAATATCACTCCAAGTACCATTTCAGGTGCATTCCACAAATTTTGACATGCAGAATTTCCATTACTATTCAGTTATAAACATTGCCTGTACAACATAGTTTATGATTTCTCATCTGAGCCATGAGTTGTTTAGAAGTGTTTTAAAACTTTGACTATATATTATACTATATATATATATATATATATATATATATATATACACACATATATTTAAGCTATTTTACTCAGATTATGTTCCCATCAATTACATGGCAGAATACTTGACAAATGGTAAATGATTAAAAATTATTGGAAGACACATAGGAAGAGATAAAGGTAGAGAAAAAAAGAGAAAAGAAAGACATGGTGAAAGGATGAAGGGTGAAAGGTCGCTAAATTTTTTGACCAACTGAACAGGGAAGTTCTACTTCCAGGACAAATGTTAAGAAAGTCAGAGGAGTAAGCTCAGGAGAGCAGCCATGCCCCCAGTTCCAATCCTGAAACTTTCGAGGAATTTTGGGAGTGTCTGAATGTTAGACCAAGTTCTGCTATCCTCTGTGCTACCCCTCCCCCTGTACCCCCCTCCTCCTGTGCCAGTCAGGTGCCTACTGCCAGCTGGCATCGACAGGGAGCTGAATCTCCTGGCAGCCCCTGTGTTCTCAGTCAGATGCAGCAGGATGCAGGGTAAAAGAATAACCTGAATGATGGGAGCAGAGTTTGATAAGATGTCGACAGGTGAGATAAATGGACACATTCATCTGACTGCAGGGAACACTGTCTTCCTTCCAAATGGTCCCTTTAAACTGTTTGCTCGAACTTGAGGAAGGCTCAAGAACTATGGAATCCAATATACTCTCTGAAACCTCCATTTCCTAGCAATACAAAAACAGTGACACCCACTAATCACCCAGGCTGGCCACACACCATGCCCCACCCTGTCATGTTCTGTCCTGTGCTATCTTCGGCAGTGCTCCCACAGACCCTTAACTCTGAACTGGTCAGCTGCCTATCTGGTGCAAATCTATTCAGCATCCTTCCCCTCATCTGCTCCAGGATCTACATTCCCCAGGGTCTATGGTACTCTGACTTCCTGGTAGTTTAAATCAGTAAGAAGTAGAGGACGACTAAGAGAAATGCTCATGTCTCTTCCTTCTCTCTGTCATCTGTGGTGTCTGTGACAGTGATTGTGTCTGCTTCGTGGTCTCTTCCCATTGGGCATAAACTGATAAGACTGAGAAAAGCAATTTACCAAATGACTTACATAGCGTTCTCAGTCCTGGAATCAAAAAGCAATGCCCTTCTCAGCATTCCTCCTACCTTAAGGGGAGTAGCAGCTTCCCTGCGCTTGCTAAAATGTGGATTCTCTCTGTTTTTCAGTCACTTGTATGACTAATTCTCTGTATTAAATTCTCTGTATTAAAAACCTGAAGAAATTCCTGTTTCTTGGCTGGAAATTAATGGTTACAAACTCGTTTTATACATGGACCCTGAAGTGAAGTTCAGAGAAGTTAAGGCAGAAAGTATGGAAATATCAGTAAAGAAAATACCAGCAGAGCCCTGGGGCAAGCCCAGCACCAATAGCCATGAGATCTTCTGAACCTCAGTTTCTCCTTTGGCCAATGTAGGTGATGGCAATATTTCTAATATTTCAGTCAATAGTTCTAATATTTTAATGAAGCAGAAAGCCTGGCACATGGTCACATAGCTAACAATTGATGGACTTAGGATCCCAAATTTCCTATTCAGTTCACAGTCCCCTGTATCAAATAGCTTGAATCAAGTTGTCAGTGAGTTGGGTTCCCATGAAGGTATTCCCTATGACAACTTCGTGGTCTAGACCCATTCCTTAGAGATTTCGCTCTGGGAACACTTTCTTCTCCCTCTGCTGTCTCTACCACAGAACTCCTCCATCCTTACCCCCAAGTGCAAGTGGGTCTCAGCCTGGTTTTCCCTCCTCACTTCTCGTAAGAGAGCAGGCTTCAGGCAATGGCGACAGAATGTAACTTTGACTCCCAGCACCCAGGAGGACGAGCAGAGACCCTAACACACAGCCCAAGACCCTCACACCCAGAGGCCACCTGACCCAGCTCTGAAGTACAATTAAGTGAGTTTTAAGGCAGCCCTAGCAGTCTGGAGTTGTCACACCTCACCTCAACCTGAAGAAGCCAGTCACCCTGTTAAACACAGCCTGGCCACCTACCCAGGAAGAAAACACTGTCACCTGTGAGTATGGGGTATCAAATCCTATTCTGGTTGCATCTGGGTCAGATACTTTGGGCCCAAAGATCCTAAGCTTGGTGTCCAACAAATTTCCTCTTTACTTCTTTCCTCTGGGAGACACACTTCCTTACCCATCAGTGATGAAGGTCCTGCCATTCACATTCACTTTCAGGAATGAACCTCCAGCATCTACCAGAGTCTTGGACCCAAAAAGGTAAGTTTGCCCTGGTACAACACCCACCCATCACCGTTCAGGCCATCACAGTGGAAGACCAATCAATGCCTCTCCCTTTGGAGTCTCCTGGATGGTTTGTTTCCATGGATGTGCCAGTCCCAAGAAGCAAGATTGTCAATTATGCATATGATCACTAACCTCCATTCATTTATCCATCAAAACTGCCATGATGTCAACATCATTTGCTCCTTAGACAGAAAAAAAAATCATTTCTTCATTTTCTGAAGGGAGGAACGAAGCAGACGCAATCTATCCTTTTATGAGCTGAGTAGTTTTTATTACTTCTTGCATTTAAAAATGATTCCAAAAAATCACATCCTCTTAAGTAATGTGGGAATACTATTAGGAAGCTGATAATCTTCCTTAACTTCCAGAGGTATCTGTACATTAATAGCTTGATATAGTCTTTCCTACTCCTTACTATATTTATAAAACATATATAGGGTTGAGGCTTTGAGGAAATGCGTTATTTTATTTTGGTTGTGGTTCTGTTTTACAAGAGTAGGAACACTATGTAAGTCACTTGGTAAATTGCTTTTCTCAGTCAATAAATCAGAGATACTACTTTGAATCAATCCATTTATATCTGATTCTTCCAAATAACTGTATCATATGCCACAATAAAATGCGTTCAACCATTATTAATGAGTGAGAAATATACTGCCATAGAGTTAAGTCATTGATATTTGAAGGTTTATTTGTTATAGCATTTGGAAGTAACATAAACCTATAATTCTCCAAGTGTGGTTCCCAGACCAGAAGTATCAGGACCAACTAGAAAATTGTTAAAAATACAAAATTTGGGTCAAATTTAGGACCTGCCAAATCAGAAACTCTGGGAGTGGGTTGCAGGAACCTGTTTTAACAAGCCCTACAGGTGACTATGATGCTTATTCACGTTTGAGAAGCACTGCCCTAACTCACACCAAGTATTCACAGCCGAGTATTCACACCAAGCATTCACAGCTCCCAAGGACCATGTCCATTTGTTTGACTCTACAAACAATTGCAGCAATTGCAGCTGGGTACCAAAGTCTTCACAGAAAGTATTTCCTCTATCTGCAGAAATCGAAGAAGTTTCTAGGTATGCAAAAGTAGATGTAGTGTTTAAGCAGTTATGCAGTTATCAATTAAATTATTAATTAGCTTATTTATTCATTTTTTTCAAGGTGTATTAAATTCACAGTACAGACATAGATCAAACATATGCCCCTGTCTAATATATTCAGAGAAGTGGGACAAGCAAGTTTTCCCTGAATGGGTTAGGTGCCTGTGATAATATTTAACCAAGACTGTCCACTTGATTGGCTTTATAACACCCAGAGGATTAGTAAAGCACACTCCTGCATATGTCTGGGTGGATCATGGATGTGTGACCTTAGACACTATATCTGGCCCCTGGTCCCTTCCTCTGGTGCTGTTCCCCTTCTCTGCTTCCCTGCCACCATCAACAAAACAGCTTTGTTCTGCCATGCCTTTCTAACACAATGTTCCTGCCTTGGAGCCAGCTGACAATGGACTGAATCCTCTGAAACTATGAGTCAAATAAACCTCTACTCCTTCAAGTTACAGATATCAGATATTTTGTTCAGCAATGGAAAACTGACTAAAACAGTGTCAGACATGATTAGTCCATGGATGCAAAGAGGTTGCCATTGGTAAATTTTGTCTGAAAAAGAGCAATTGTCTAGAAATTCAGTAATGAAAGTGATACAAGTGCCAAAAGAATGCAGATAGTGGAAGGAGAGAGAACTGGGCTCAAACCCTGGACCCCTCCCACATCCACAACTCTCTGAGCCTCTGTTTTAGAATCTAAAAATCTGTGGTGATAATAAAATCTACCTAGAGGGCTGTTGGTCCAGACTATATTTTGCAGTTTTTCAAAGGAAGTTTGTAGTCAGTCTGGTGTTGATGCTTTTCTGTAATTGTCAAGTGAATGAAAAGATAAGGAAGGAGTTAACAACTGATCTCATGCTGCCTTTTTGTCAAGAATTAGAGCATGTGTCGCTGCTGTCTTCTGCTGGAGGGCCCTGGAGACCTGGGAGGGATGGGGGATGAAGATGGCCATGGGAAAGCCAACTGAGAGGGCCTGAACATGTCTCTCCATTCAGAAGCTGGGGCAGAGGGTTTCAAACATGAATATGCATTGGGGTCAGGGTTTGTTGAAGTCCCAATTGCTGAATCTCATTCACGAGTTTTGAGACCCACTAAGTCTAGACTGGTGCCTGAGAGTTTTCATTTCTAACATGTTCCCAGAGGATGCCCAAGTTGCTGGCCTAAGGGACACACTTTGAGAACTATAGGGTTAAGGCATTGACAGATTTGTAACAAATAAACTCTCAAATTGTCAATGGCTTATCACAGTGAAAGGTGATTTCCCACTCTTGGTCAGTGAGAGTAAGAGACTCTGCTCTACTAGATCCCTCAGTACCTGGGCCAGTGAGGCTCTGCTATAGTGAGCATGTGACTTCCAAGGTCACACTGAGTGTTACATTCCCTCAGTAAATGAGCAAACAAGTGAGGAAGCCTAACTTGCTTTAAAAGATCCTTGGCCAGAAAAGAACATGCATCACTTCTGTTCACAGGCATGGGCCCTGCCTCATGCAGAAGGACCTGAGGACACAACCTCTGAATGGGCACTCACTTCTTCAGTTAGCCATTCTTCCCTGCAAAGGAAGCACATACCTTTAGTTTGGCCCAATTGCCACACATGACAAGTCCCCTCTCCATCTCCAAACCTCAGACCTGGCCACTAGGAAATAGGTTAGCCTAGCCACAGCCCCAAGCCAGATTGCTATAGGTGAAAATCTACTGCCGGAAAAGCATGCTATGGAAGGGACAGAAGAAGGAGGAGCAGACACTATGGAGAGATAGATTCGTAGGCCCAGGCCCTCCTTAGTCCCTTCTCAAGATCACTGATATAAGTGCACCAACATCTCCACTCTGCCCTGTTCTCTGCAGAAGCCATGAGATGTAGCAGAAGTACAGAATTTTAGACAAGTGAAAGAGCCATCACTTACTATTCATATGCACTTGGGCCTCTGGCCCTGGTATTTATTGAGACTCTATTACATGCCAGCCCTGTGTAAACTCCACCATCTCCAGTCACTGTTAGTATAGAAGTATGTTCAGCTCGCCTGTGCATGGAAGTTGTGGAGCCATACAAAAGTGTGTAGCTAAAAATAATTATCTCAAAGTTCTAAGTCACTTGGAGGACAAAGCAGGCCATCTTCAGCCCCAGAATTCATGCTAAGCAGCTAAAAAGCGAAAATTCTAGAGCTTTGTTGGACAGCATGGTATCTATACTTTTTTTTTTTGTGGCACCGGGGATTGAACTCACGACCTTGCGCTTGCCAGGCAGGTGCTTAGGCCACTGAGCTAGATCCCCAGCCCAGTATCTATACTTAATAGCAATATCACTGTTCTCAAAAAAACTGCTAATGGAGAAGATTTTAAGTACTCTCATCACAAAAAAGTATGTATGTAGTGCACACATTACCTCAGTTTAGCATTCACCACAATGTATGCTTATATTAAAACACATTTACATAACAAGTATATAATTTTTGTCAACTAAAATAAAATGCATTAAAATTTTCAAAGGGAAAACATACGTTTATATTGTCTTTCATACAATAATATGAAAAGAGATATTAAACGCAAAACTATCATGGCTGATAGATGTGTTGTGTCGTCTTTGTACTGAGTCACATTAGCTAAGCTAGAACTGCTTTCTGGAATTGCTCTCTCCAGCATGGTTCTGAGTCAGGTTAGGCTTGAGGAGACATTTTCATGAAGTAGCAGCAGTCAGACTATTTTCACAATTGGAGGTAGATGTGGGGTAGGGAAGCACACCTCACACTCCCCAGGATGCTGTAGCACATACGTGAACATCATTGCTGACCATTAAGCCCACCTGGTCAGTCTGTTGCAGAACGAAGACTACAGCTCCTCCACTTCCTGCCAGGGCTTCTACTCCAGCTTCCCCAGCTCTTGGGCCAAAGAGCCTATTGGATGACATGTAAATAGATATCACCTTTCCAGCCAGTCACCAGCATCTTTGAAGTTGGAGACAGAGAAAATGAGAAGCCAGTATGGATCCAACACAAGCTTGTATGTTCCAGTTTAGATTCACATTTGTCTTTGCTCTCTAACTCCTGTGTTTTTCCTTCCCAAACTGCTTGTACTGTTGCTTTCAGCCCAAATGCAGAAGCAACCACCTACTAGAGACACTCTGTCCAGAAGAGCATGTCTGTCCAGGTCCCACCATTGCATAGGACCAGATCTTCATAACAAAGCCCCCTTTTTTACATCATTCTCAGTGGGTTTGGATCTTGTCTGGTTGAGTCTTAACAGATGCTAGTAATTTTCTTCCAGTAGTCACATTCAGTTCACACAACTACCCCATAAGAAATGTCCAATCAGAAATCCATCTTAGAAATGATCAAAGTGAGGACCAGAGAGGTTAAGTCATGTGTTTGAAATCTCAGAGCTACTGAGTGGTGCTTGGACTGGGATTTGAGCCCAAGCCTCTCATATTTTGTAGTACTCTTAACCACTGTGGTATTCTGCAGATCCCTTGAGAAGAAAATTATGCCCCATGAGATGGGCAACTCAATATCAGATTCTTACCCACATCTGCTCTGGGACCTTACCCTCTAGTCCCCTTCCCTGGCTCACCCACAGCTTCAGAGGGTAGGGTCGCCCTGAACAGGGCCTGTCATCTGCAGAAGGATGGGCTATGTCTGCACTCTTGCCCCTCTAGCTCTGGCCAAATGTTCCCAGTGGGTTAATTATGCCATTTTCATCCTGAATCAATAAGAGAAGGGGAAAATGCTTCCTTGGAAGATTCTAAACCTAATTCAAAGTCCAGAAAAGAACCTCCCTCAAGACCATGCCTCTTTTGTGTGAAGAACATATTGACAGAAGAAACTGCTTCAGAAGAACGAGAAAGGTTCCATTCTTGAGGTACAGAGGCTGCCCAGAAGAGAGGCAGAAAAATAGGAAGGAAAAGGAAGCAGACAAGAGTGGAGAAAATGAAAATGACCGAGAAAACACAGAGGGAAACCAAGACATCAAAAATAACCCAGAAACAGAGAAGTATAGAAAAGGAACAAGGCATAAAAAGAGAAAGCAGCACAAAACCAGAGACTAAAATGAACAGAAACAAAATGGTTGAAAGGAAAGAGCATAGACAAAGTGGAAAAGACAGAGGGAATGAAAGAAGTGTGAATAGAAGAAAGGAAGAGAGCAAAAGGGAGAGAGAAAAACAGAGACCAATAAAAGCAGAGGAAGAGAGAGAGCTCTGTATCAGGTTCTTACCTAATGAACACCTTTCCTTCTGCTCCTGCATTCTTTGGGGGCACCCAGAGTGGGACTCATGGCAGCCAGTGGAAGGGGAGGTACCTCGGGTAATGACCCTGGCACGCTGCACACTGACCACATTTGACGCACCACCAAAAGACAGATGTCCACTTCTGAGTCAGCTCCTTTCTTCACGGCCCTACCTGCCCCACCTTTTGGACTAATGTTCCAGGGATAATTACAGAAAGCCTGCCAGACTGGGGATTTACGAGCCTAGGGAGAGCCTGACTCTGGAGGGGGAGGAGAGACTTGAGGAGAGGGGGTGACATCCTCCGTGGATTGGGTACTCATAGTTTCTATTTTCTGTCCATGCTATAAAGCCAACTCTCCCATTATTCAGTCAACTTTTCTGCCCTTTTACCAGCCTTTCCTTCCACCAACTTCTGCATCTTCACACCTAATGCTCTTCCCATCTGCCATGTTTTCAGCTCTTTTGTCAATTGCTCTACCCATCTACTGGTACTTTCTCCTCTTTGACATCTGCTCCATTCATCTGCCATCCTTCCTTTACCTAGCTCCATTCATCCATTAAATCACCTATTCAGCAAAGCTTCATGATTCAGCTTACATCACATCTGTCTGCCAGCTCTTCTACCAGGTTGCCAACCCCTCTTCATCATCCCATCCTCCCTTACATACCAACTTTTCCACCCTCTACCAAACTCCTTCAGAACCTTCAGTCACCACTATCATTCAATTCATCTGCCAAACCTTTCATCCATGAATCAGGCCCTGTATTTCACAGCGCTGTCACCTCCTGACATTTTTTCTATTCATGCACCATTCTCCAAACTTTTCCATCCGTTCACCAGCCTCCCTATCCAATTGCTAACTTCTCCATGTAGTTGTTAATCCCTCTCCTTTCCTCCAAATTCTCACTTGTCACTCATGTTTCCTTTTCCAAATCTTCTTTCCTTCTAACAAAATCTCCAGCTTCTCTGTGTTTCTCTATCACCCCCATTGATCGATACACCCACGTAACAGCCCTTCCATTAAATGGGCCATGTCTCCCTCCCTCTATACATACAAGCCCATGTCTGCTGTACCAATGTGCACTGCCATACATTCCCCACCCATCCACCTATTCAACAACCCTTCCATCG
>RJWT010010721.1:0-23926 GCA_004365215.1 Cuniculus paca | reverse complement strand
TGACTGCTGGGGCTCAGCTCAGCAGAACCAAGCTACGCAATTAAACAAACCACTAAGGTTGGTTAGAAAATGGCGGTAAGAAAGTTTTCAATAATAACGACACCCCGTGGTGCCTATTAGCATTTACAAGGTACACTCACGCACACTCCACCTCTTTCAATCCTAATGACGCTGTGAGGCCCCTATCCTGATCTCGGGTTCCACATGTGCAAACTGAGGCTAGGAGTTTGAAAACCTAGTCTGGGACGCTCTGTGAGCCAGTTACTTCCTGGGCCCTGAGGCCCAAGCTCTGACTTCACAGAAGACAAACAGGTACACAAAAAGGGGATATGCATTCCTGCACCTCTCTCTGTGCCAGTAAAAACCTTGAAAATAACTCAGCATGAACTTCTGGTTCACTGTTTCCTGTTCCTTTGGTTTTTGAATCCTGGACTTGCACTAGAATCCCTCCTCCCGAGGTCCAGAGGTAAACGGACTCACCATGCTCATCGCCTATGGACCGCAACTCCTACAACCAGAAAGAAAACACAAACAGCGGCCTTGATTCCCCCAACAGTAGTAGCCAGAAGAAGGGTGCCAGCCAGGGAAGGCTGCAAACTCTGGGACCCCAGGAAAGGTGCGTGGGGCTTGCAGAGAGAAGTCTGGAGCAGCTCAGGAAGAGAAGGTTGCATTTTTGGCTGGAGCCAAAACAAAACTTCAAAGGAAACAGAGGCAGGAGCTTCAAAGACCCCCTGCAGGACCAATTAACACCTACAGTGTTTATCTAAGCTGTCATTTAACCAGAGCTACTTCCCTAAGTGGGTGCTCAGCCTCACCTTCAAAACAGTCCCGACCCATGCGACTGAGATGGGGCTGAAGGACAGGGGAGGAAGCTGTTTGTTGTATTTTGAAAGAGACAAGAAGAAAGCCTCTAAAAGAAAACAGTATGAGGTGTGGGGGGGATTCATCACAGACATTGCTAATTTAGAAACAAAAAAAGAAACAAGTTAAATAGCAATGCCCAAGAAAATGTAAATGGATATATAAACCATGAAAGAGGTGTGCTTTAGGGGGGAAAAAATCACTCTTCAAAATCCTATTTTCAAAGATGATTTAGTGGGAAGGAAAATGCTGTTAGGTAATGTTAAGAAAAGAATACCAAAAATGACACTGAAATTCCAACTTCAACTTACAAAACCAATAGACCAGAAGGGTCAGCAGAGTGGGCACGCCAGCGCCAGATTCAGCGTGTAGGCGACTGGTACCAAGCAGGAAGCTAAGAAAATTGTATTCAACCCACTTTTTTTTTTTTTAAATGAAACAGGGTCTCCCTATGCAGTTAGGGCTGACCTTGAACTATGTAGCCCAGGCTGGCCTGGAACTCAAATTGACCTTCCTTCTGCCCCAGCTTCCCGGAATTCAAAGTGCGGAGTTTAAAGGAATGTGCCGCCAAACACCCAGCTAGTATTTACCATTAATTAAATAATTAATACACTGCCTGAAAGGTATATGGCTCCAGACAGCAACAGCAAGGCAAACGTACAGGTATATATGTGTGTTAGAGCAGACACTACTTGAGGTTTTACAAGAGCAGCTACCTCTTACAGTAGGGTTAGAAATGAAATTTAATTTCATGGTCACATCTTCTGTATTCTTCCAGTCTCCTAAGAAGGCAGTAGGCAACTTTGTAACTTTCAAGCTGTTTTTCTTAGCCCAAGTGCTAGGCACTGACCCAGGGCGAGGTAGTCTCGGCTGGGAGCACTGATTTTCTTCCAGCAGCCTGGGGCGCAGCCCTGTCTTGTGTCCCAGCATGAAGTCTCCATGGTCTCCTATTTCTGTGCTACTGGGTCACACAGTCTACCTGGGGCAATGGTCACTGGGGTCCTTATCTCAGGGCCCTGGTGGGGGCAATCAGGAGGGCAAAGGTCATTCACTGGAATGCCTCCAGGCTTCCTGGTTTTTCTTAGAAGAGCTCTCCCTGGGAGAGAATTAAAAGCAAAACCTACCTAAAGTTTCTGGCCTCCAGAGCATCCAAATTAGGGGTCATGTCTAGCACATCTCTAAGACTCAACTTTTTCATGAGAAATATGTTTATAAAAGCAAGTAATTTTTTTAAAAAAGCTTGGATACACAAACACCTGACACCTAACTTTCAGCAAAATGTGTCTGAGTCTATAAAAAGGTGGTGGAGTTTCAGGGGAAAGAGAAAGGACTTTGGAATCGCTAACCCCTGGTCAGAGTGCCATTTGCTCACCGGCTGTGACAGTGGGCTCTGCACCTGCTGGAGGGCGCAAACCTAACCTGGAACATGGACATGGACATGGACGCGCTCCACGCTGTAGCTGAAAGGTTTAAATGAGCTAGGGAAGGTAAGTTCAGACAATAAGCACCCACATCTTGTGGAAGGACATCCTGTTTACTACGGAAACTCGGGTGAGGTGGAAACAAAAGCCACCAGCCAGGTCGTCAAGGTCACGGACACAGGAGCATCCGTGTTTCTGTGTGATGAATCCAAAATACCACGGCCAAGTAGGGGGGCTGTAACAGCTCATTCTGGAAACTGCTGGAAAGCGAATGCAATGGAGCAGCAGAGAACTGGGAGCCAGAGGATCCGATGGGAGCCTAAGTTCGGCCTCTAACAAGCCAGGTAGCCTTAGAGGAACCTCGGCCCCACTGCCAGCCCCAGATTTGCACTCTGATGAGTGGCCTGACACACACCGTGCCAGGGCGTGGCATTTCCCTTTTGGGCAGTTCCGTGCCTTGCAGCTGCTGTCACTGTCAAGGGGACCAAACGATCCCTCCTGTTGGGAAGGTCTGCGCAAGAGCAGTAGCAAGCCACCATGTGCACTGGATAAAATCCTGCAGGCCCCTGGCCTAGGACACAGATTCCACTCAAATCCCTCCCTGCCAGACCGGACTCATTCAAATTCCAAGTGTTCCTGGATGGGACACAGGACCCAGGACACAGACACAAGCCCCCAGGGTCTTTATTCAGGAATTCCTGTCAATGAGGCTCTCAGTGCTGGGCAGAGAGAAGTGAGAAAGGGGACCAGAGAGAACAATGTCAGGAGATGCAGTCACCAGCCTCCTAATTTTGCAAAAGGCTGATTTGAGCTTGATTTTTAATAAGTGCTTTAGAAATACTTTCGTGCTATCCTACAACTGTGCGGAGAAAAGTACTAACATTTTACACTTGACCACTGTGAATCATAATTCCCACCTTTCACTTTGGAGGAGGACAACGTTAGCCTGAGGGTCACGGCTGGACCGCAGGAATTTGCCCCAAGGGTCTGTGCATATAGTTTAGGACAATGGAGGGGAGCTCTGTGAACAAAATTACTTTCCCTGTGTGTTTTTCTTTTTGCTCTCAAGCCTCAGAATTCAACTTACTGTTTGGTCAGTTCACAGCTCATTTCCTAAGCCCCTCGGGGCTACACTGAAAGGTTCAAAATCTCCTACTTAGAGTTAGCAGCCCCAGGAGCCGCCAACCTCAGTTAGCAACAAAAGAAAAACGTAAGCCCCAGAGCAAAAGCTGTACGTCTGAAGATGCACTTTAGCAGGGCATGCGTCAGGCCTTAGAACTCTATGACAAATCCTCTATGGATGTGGTTTTCCCCTCCAAAGTCTGTCCAAGCTTTTGTCAAGTTCCCAAAAGGCGCCAAGACAAAGCTGCCAAGAAATACCAGCCTTCAGGATCTCCTAGGGGCTTGAACACCTTCAAGGTGTCTGTAATTAGAAACGGAAACTGCAGATTGAAGAACAATCCAGGCGGCCTGCGATCACTGACACTGACCAGATTTCTCACTGGTCCCTTAGAAGAATCCATCCCTGGACTTTTCCACGTGTGAAATGAGGGTGCCAGAGGATACCAGGTCTGCAGGACACAACTTGATGTCAAAAAGAACCATACAGGACCCTGCCTGTCCCCAGAAGGGCTGCTTAAAATAACTGCCACTGCTTTTCTTGGAGGGGTCAAAGATAGACACCACCTCTCATTTCCTTCTTACTCTTGTATCTCACATAGCAAAATGTGAAGTTTCATAAGAACAGCCTTTGGTGGGATTTGAACTCTGAAGTTCAAGCAAAAACACAGTAATTCTGTAAGAATGTGCAAGAAGCTTGAAGGATGTAAAACAGAAAGAATTTCTCTGAGGCCTCATTATAAACAATCTACTCACTGCAGCAACTTACCTTGGCTGGTGTCATCTACATCTGCTAAAAAATGCAGCTGATGAAATTTACGAGGGCCACAGACATGAGTTTTAACAGAATCCTAAAAGTTGGATCAAAAGGATGTTTTTTAGTCTATCTTGCTCTTCTCTACCTTTGCTGTCAAAGTTTAATTCTCACAAAAGTGCAAGGGAAATGAAAGTCCCCAACCACTTGGCACTAAACTTTTGGCATCGTGGAAAAACAGCCTATTTCATTAAAAGCAAGTAGTTTTTTTTTTCCTTTTTTCTTAAAAAGCAACTTGTTTATAGTTGGAGAATTTATATATCTCTAGTGTCCTAAGGAGGCCACAATCCCAAGAATTTTCAATCTAATTATCTGATTCCATAAATCCAAAACGAATGTGCATCGGGTTGCTCACAGGAGTAAATTAAACCAAAGTCTTGTCAGAGGTACTTGCTAATGAAGAAGAGGAATAGACAAAAACCGATCGTGTTTTTTCATAGGTCACTAGCAAAGGAGCACTAAAGCAGCCTAAAGGCCTCCAAAGCAGCCTAAAACCAATGCCACAAAAGAATAAAACAGAGTTCAAAGTACCAATCAAAGTCTCAAGAGTTAGAAGCCAGACCTTGGACCTGACTGCAGTGTCCCCTCTCCTTAGCAAAACCCTGGAGAGAGGAGTGCTACCTCTCACAGGCACGCGGGCCACTAACTCCTAGAAAGCTTGAGAGTGAGATGTCACCGTCGTGGCTTCCTCCAGAGTGCAACATGCATTTGCTTGCTAGGTTCGCCTGCTTCCTCCACACTGTAGAATTCCTGCTTCATCTTCCTGCGTCTGAAACCCAACACGACAAGGCAATCAAGTCTGCAAACACCATTTCTCAAGGATAAAAATCCTGAGACTCTAATAGGCCTATCAAGCCAGTAACCAAGATACATCTGCCCTAGTAAGCAAGCTTAGAGCTGGCGGGTGTGCAAAAGGTAAAGAAAATCCTGAGGTGACCCTGCCTGAGAAATCCCTACTTAGGAGAAAGAGGAAACTTGCCTCCTTTCCAAATGCCACTTGTTTCAAGGAGACCCCTATGGTTCTGGCCCACCAGGGGGTCTTTATACATAAATCAAAACAGGGTGCAAGGGTCAAATTTCTTGGCCCAATCATAAAGAACTTGAAAATTAGTTAGATTTCATTAACAAAAATGAAACTTGCAAGGAAACCAACCCCACCTTTCTTCACTGCTGAGTTCTAGAATTGAAAGTTTCCATTCAGCAGAAAAGATAGAGATTTAATATTTACTTTGGGAATAAGAGGGTTAAAGAAGATAAAGATTGTTTTATTGGATTGTGGGTGTTTCCCAAATATATAAATCAGGTTTGCTAACATGAAATCGCAACTCCAGCTCTTTCAAGAGAAAGAAGGACACCACGATCCCTGCATAAAATTTGATGAGACTGCTTTAGAAGACACTGAAAGATTGGGCTTCATCTCCAGTTCCTCTACCATACACCAAACAAAGAAATTCCTGAAAGGTTATAAGCATATTTTTCTTACAAGCACCCACAGGAATAGGTCAATGTAAATGCCGTGTAAACAAAACAGCTCAGGGCTACCCATAGTTTAAATTTCTTCTGAGAGAAAATTTTGATCCACTGCAACTGCACCCTGCATTACACATAACTACCCCTGAGTAAGTAAGAGTAAATACAGATTTAGATCCTAGCCTCGGGCTTTTCTTATGCTTGAAAAGCAAAAGGTGCTGGAGCTAGAGGCTGAGCAGTCTGAGCGCCTGATACTTCCTCCTTTGCTCTGTATGATCACGTCTAGGAGGACTTTAAATTCCCTTCCCACAGAGAGGCCCAAGCGTCTGAGGAAATCCACAGACAACAATCAAACCTCGGTTTCAGGGCTAAGTCCCCACCATGCCCCTTTCCTGTTCCGATCAGGTTTGCAAAGTATTTCCCCTACTCTGGGTTTCATGAATCAATTGCAAAATGTGCCAACCTCGGCCAGGTCCTCTCTAACTCAGCTGAGAGGTTCCCCTTCCTTCCCTAAGCGGCACAAGGCTGCTCCGGCTTTTAACTGGCGTAGCGTGGAAATGCACTGTAGGAATTCACTAACTCTTTCACAGCCAGAGAGAAGTGAAAGTCTGGGGCGTCCACCACATCTATTAGCAAACTGACCTGCCAAGCTCAGGAGAAAGCAGATTTGTGGATTCTAGCTTCAACCACAAATCCAGAGTCAGTTACAATCCCCCAGAAGGAAAAGAAGAGTGGAAAGGGCTACAAAGTAACCAACTCAGTTACTTAGCAACTGGACAAAACTTGTCTCCCTTCAGAGGCTAAAGAGGCATCTCATACCCATTCAAAGAGTAACAGTCTTGGATTTATATGCAAATAGACAAAGACCAAGGGAAAAAGGAAATCGAAATTAGCAAGCAGACTTTACAGCAGTGGGCCTGAGGCCCAGATTTTTAAGTTTCTCCTAGGAAGGAGACAAGACTGAAACACAGGAATGAATGAATGAATCAGTGAATGCACACAGACCCTAACAAGCTTAACAGGCTTGCTTCACAAGTCAGAGCTACAGATGAAGGAGACAGGTATGCAAGTTTGGTAGGTATCATGAAAACACTCCCCAGCTGACATGAATTGAAGGCTTATTACAGAAAGATGAAAATTAGAAGCTGGGGCGCTCCAGGGAGCACAGGTACCCAAGCTCAGGAGAAAAGCAAGCAAAGCCTCCAGCTGGGAGAAGCGGGAGGCAGCCTGCAGATGGCGGGTAGGTCGGAGCCTGTCCGGTCTGCAGACACCCTGACCAACAGCCCTTGTGTCCAGGACTGAGGCGAGATCTCCAAACTCCGAAGAGTTGCCTCCCTTAAGAGGAGCCCGGCGCCGCCCAAAGCTTCTCTAGAGGGGAGACACCGTCACCTACTGGGAGGGTGGGGGTAGGATTTCCAATTTGCCTGAGGAGCTCCAACTCTGTCCCCAGCTTCCAGCCACACACAGAACCATGCTGCTCAGTCCCAGCAGAGGAAGGAAAGGAAAAGAGGGGTTTTTGGTTCCCATGCCCCACATCCAACCCCGATCTCACACCTGGACCAAGACAGCAAGGCCCAGGGCTGACCCCGGGGGCGCCCAGCCCCGGCACTTACTTCTCGTACTCGGCGTTGTCTCTGTCGCAGCGAGAATCCTTGTGCTTCTGCCAGTCTTTGCCATGCCTGCAGGTGGTGAGGAGCAAGACGTCCTCCCCGTTGTGGACGTGATATAAGGCATTCCTGGTGTCTGACCCTATCCCTGTTAGGTACCTCTTCCCCTTGAACACCAGCATGTACTTCCTGAGAGGGGGGATGGTGTTAAACTTCAAAAACCCCCTCTCCCCTCCTGTCCTGGGGTGATCCTTGGAAAAGAGGGGAATAGAAACATCAAAGTTGGGTCGGAAGTTTTCAGTACTGATGCTGGCTTTGGCCAGCATTGCCTGGCCGATGTCAAACCCCACGTCCTCGGTGTAGTCAGGCCAAGTGCCAGAATATAAATTAAAAATTAAATGATTCCTACCGTTGTTCCACAAGGGGAGACTCTGCACTTTGGATCTCAAATTGTGCACGTACTGAGGTGACAACTGGTCTCTGTCTAAAGTATCCAGACTCAGGACAAAGAGGCACGCCTGGCTGGGGTCCGAGGTGTAGAACCTGGAACCCTCGATGGCCGCTAGAATGTTTTGGTAACTTTCGGCGATTTTCTCCCCTTTCTGCTGCGGGTAGACGTAGACTTTGAAGCCGTTTTTCTTGCAAAGGGTGAAATCGAAGCAGGACTCCATGCGGCACTTCTTGCCTTTGTAGATGCTGGAGTTGGCGTCTCGCTTCTGCCGGGGGGACATGTGCACGCTGGAGTCCTCGTTCTCCGACTGCTCCCAGGGAAAGAAGGGGCGCAGAGCGTCCGGGAAGCGGGGCCAGAACCGATCCGGGCTGGGTTGGTGCAAGCCATCGCGACTGCTGTGCTCGCCTCTCCGGCTGTGGTTCCTCGATGCCCTAAACTGCAAGCCTCCGAAATAAAACAAAAGGGCGAGACACGAGCCGGCAGAGAGCAGGATGAAATAGCGTTTTTTGGCCTGCATGTGTCCTGCCTGGGTCAAGAGGATTGTAAATAAACACGAGGGCCCCCCAAGTTCCCCGAGCCACACTTTCAGCTCCAGTCCGCCATCTTCCCGCCTGCAAAGACTTCAAACTCTGCGCTCGCACCTTCTCTGCACGCCGTTCCCCCAGCCGCGGGCTGATCCAGCGCATGGGGGCGATTTCTTCAACTTTCTCCCCTCCGGTCTCTCATCGTCGGGTTGCACAACGCGCGGGGAGGACGCAGGGGCGGAGGGAGCGCCGGGCTGCTGAAAAATCTCGCACCCTGGGCTGGGCGGGCAGACGGCGGACTGTAAATTTTCTTGCATGCAACAAGAAGACGGAGGCAAAAGAAAGAGAGCAGCCAGGGAAGAGGAAGAAAGGAGGAGAAGGCAGGCGCAGGAGAAATAACAACAATAATACAAGATGCAGAAATAAGACAAGCTCCCGACCGCCCGATCGGCGGCCAGAGCCGGGATTGCCTCGCTCTCCGATGGCTCCCGGCGGCGTGGAGGAAGCAGCAGCTCCCGGGGAAAGCAACTCCAACTCCCCGCGCGCTCCCCGCGCTGCCCGCGGTTCCAACAAGTCAGCCGGCGCCGGCGGGGTCAGTGCATCCTGCAGCCGGCGCGCCGCAACCTCACGAATCCCTGCATCGCTCTTTCTCCGCGGCTGCAGCGGCTCCGAGACTCCGGCCGGTGGACTCCGCGCGGCGATCGACCGCGGGCCCCGAGCGCCCCCGGCACCTCAGCCCCGCGCGCGCCCCGCCCCGCGCCCGGGGACGCGGCGGCCCGGCTGGTGGCGGCGGTGTCGCGTCGTCGTCCCCGCGGCCGTGCCGGCCCCGCGCCGCGCTCCGCAGGCCCCGCGCGCTCGCCGCGCCCGCCCGCCGCCGCCGCCGCCGCCGCCGCGCGTTACCCGGTTCTGAATGTTCCACTCACACATTCCATTCCCGACACGACGGCGCTGACCTCATCCATCCACGCAGCCCGCGCTGCCATTGGCCGGGCGTCACGTCCGGGGGCGGGGCTTCCGCTGCGCCCATTCATAAGCGGCGGCCGCGGGCGCACGGAGGCGCCGGCGCGGCGCGGGGACCCCGGGGCGTCTTGGTGGCCGCTCGCTCGCCCGGTCGCTCGCGGGGGCGCCCGGCGATCGCGCGCCCTGGGCGGGACTCCGGCTCCGCAGCGCCCTGGTTGGGCTCCTCCGCCCTTCGTCTCCGCGGCGCGCCGGGCTCGGCATCCGGCCTGGGCCGTGGGGGATCCAGAGGCGCCCGCGCGGATGCGGTGGCCGGGAAGGGGAGCGGCGGCCCGCCCGGCCCCGCTCGGGATGCCCCGCGCGCCCCGAGCTCCCCAATGCCCGGGCGGGCGCGGCCGGGAAGCGCGCTCCTGGGGAGGGCGCTCGGGGAGGGAGGCGGGGCCGCCCCGGAGCGGCGGGGACAGCCAGCAGCCCGGCCCTGGGGACGCCCCCGCCGCCCGCCGGCCCAGCGTTGGCACTGACAGGGCGCCGTGATCTCCCTACCAGGCCCATCCTAATCCCCAGAAATAACCGCGATCGGGATCGGGAGGGAGCCTTGCAGTTCATGTCTGCCCTGTGCTCAGACAGACACTCCAAACCCATTGTCTGCCTACCTGGGCATCCAGCCCCAGCCCCTCCGTCCGCTCTGCAGCCCACCAACGCGCTGGCTGTGGAGCTTGAATACATAGCCCATGGTTTCTCGTATACGAGCCACCCGAAGTATAAATAATCACAGCAAAATAAAGGGCGGATAGTGGGAAACAGAGACACATCTTTTGCAAATGGGCAAGGAACCAAGAGATGGGGAGAGAGGAGGGGAAGGGATGAAGAAAAGAACTGAGTCGAGTTACGCACATGGACCAACTCCCCGCGAGGAATGTAATCATTATGTACTGCAAATATGCAGTAATAAAAAAATGAGAAAGACGTCTTAGGGATGGGTGACAATCAGTGTGTGATGGTGGTCTTCCCTTCAGCTGGCTTTCCAGTCCCCAGCCCCATAACCGAGCCCATCTAAGGAGCCTCCAGGCCCTTGAAGACCCGCTGGGCGCCCGCAGAGGGTCAGGCTCCCTGGGCTGCCCCTCCTACCCCCTTTCCCGGCTAGGATCTCAGGGCCTGGCGGGACTGGGCCAGCAGTTGCCTGGGGCAGCCGTTATTTAGTGACTGTTTACTGAGGAGTGACCCAGAGTTGGAAGCAGACACCTCCCTGCTCCCCCGGGGGCTGAACCCCAGCGGGGTGTGGACCAAGGGCCCAGTTCTAACCAGGCCGGGTGAAGTGATGGAGTGGAAAGTTTTAGGCGTTTGTTGTTTCACATCTGTTTTAATAAAGGGGGAAAGGGGCAAGAGTGGGACATTACTGTACACTCCTGAAGCCTCTCCCTAGCTCTGACCCACCAAGGAGGAGGTAGCTTTTCCAGATTTGACCTGTGCCCCTTGAACGATTTGGACAGGAATACAGATGCGGTCATCTTCCAACGAGGCTGACAACCGTGCAGATAAACGCAGTGATTGAAACCACATGTGACCAAGGGCTCCGGGCCAGGGCGGCTAGGAGTAGGCAAGCCAGAGACCCTGCTGTGTGGGTCAGGGCGCCGTGATCACTGCCCAAGGGGTTGGGCCCTTGGCCCTCGAGTTCTCCTGCTGTCCTGGCTCTTTGTGTCCTCCTCCAGCTTTGACACGAGTTCCTCTCCTTGTCTGACTGGGTCGGCTTCTCCTTCCCACACCCAGCGCTCCCCTCGCTTGCTATGAGAAAACCCCGGTCCTAGAGCTTAGAGGATCCATGGGCTCTGATCCCGGCTCTGCTAACGCCGTGAGCATGGTCTCACTCAATCTGGGTATCTCACTTAAAAACTCAGAGTAACAAAAAAATGTTGCCAACCTATCTCAGTGTGTAAACCAAACCTTGCTCTACAAGTGAGGCCTTAGCTCTGTTTGCCAGTTGAGATCTTTATTTATTGCTATTTTATTCTGTTTCCTTACTGTAGAGAACACTGTCCTGGCCACACCCAAGTCCCCAGGGCCTGGGGTAGTTCCTGGCACTTAGTTGGAGTCAACCACTGATGTCAATGAAAGAATGATGAATCAATGAATTAATAGAATTCAACTTCATGGCCCTTGAACAGCTTGGAAGAAAGGTGTCAGAGAAGCTTGCTGGTGCATACCTGAAATGTCGGCAAGTTCGAGCTCAGCCTGCACAACTTAGCAAGTGTCTGTCTCAGAAAAACAGTTAGAAAAGGGCTAGAAATGTAGCCCGGTGCAAAGGCCCTGGTTTAATCCCCAGTACAGAAAGAGAGAGAGAGAGAGATCCCAAAAGTATAGACAGCAAAAATAAACAAGTAGGCTACATCAAACTAAACTCTGTACAGCAAAGGAAATAACAAGATAAAAAGACAACATGTGATAGGGGCTGGGAATTTAGCTCAGTGGCCTAAGTGCCTGCCTGGTAAGTGTGAGGTTGTGAGTTTGATCCCCGGTGCTGCAAAAAAAAAAAGACAACATATGAAAGAAAAATAGTTGCAAATCACACATCAGGTAAGGGATTAATATCCAAATTATGAATTGAAACAATGCAATGGCCAATAAAACAAAAAAACATGCCTATATATATATATATATATATATACATAGGCTTTCAAAAGACAGGTATATGGCCCCAATGGGCATATGAAAAGGTGTCCAAAAATTACTTATCATCAGAGAAGTGCAAATTAAAGCCACAATAAGCTGCCACCTCATAAATATTACAATGGCTATGGTCAAAAAGGCAAGAGGAAGGCCAGTACATGACTGTGATTCCCATACATGGGAGGCTGAGGCAGGAGGATTGTCAGGAGTTTGAGGTCAGCCTGGATTATGTAGTGCGTTCAAAGCCTGTCTGATCTACATAGTGAGACTCTGTCTCAAAAATGGAAGCAGCCCGTATGTCTACCAACAGATGAATGGATAAAGAAAGTGTGGTATCCATACATAATGGAATACTACTTGGCTATAAGAAGGAGAAATTTGACACATTTGTGGGAAAATGGATGCACCTCAAAAACATAAAATTAAGTGAAATAAATCAGACACACAAGCTCAAATACTATATGTTTTTCTCGTTTGAGTAACTCAAGGTACAAACCAACTAAAGAGGAAAAGAAAAGACTGATAAAAGGAAATAGGATGATAGAGCTTATGCAAATGGGAAAAAGGCCAAGATACCAAGGTGGGAAAAAAGGGGATGAAAAAAAGATTAAAGTTGTATTAAGTACATGACCAGCTCCCCAAGATGAATGTAATCATTATATGTTGCAAACACGAACTAAAATAATAATAATACCCTCAGATATGATGGCACACACCCATAATCCCAGCACTCAGGAGGCTGAGGCAGGAGGATCACCACAAGCTCAAGGTCAGTCTGGGCTTCCTGGTGAGTTCAAGGCCAGCCCAAGATATATTGTGAGACCCTCCCTCAAAAAATAAATAAACAAACATAAATAAATAAATGCAAACTTTCAGTTATAGGGTGAGTCAGTTGTGGACTCCCGTTGTGGGTCTGCACTTCATGGTTCCAGTAGCTCCTCGATGATGACTGGGTTAGGTCCCCGTGAGCCCACTGAGAACTAAAGATGCCCTGAGCACCCTCACCAGAGAGAACATCGTAGCTTGGCCGCTGAGGACACCATGAGGATCAGTTGTTCGCCGTTGTGTTCATGGGCTGCCAGCAGCTCAAAAGAGTATCTTACTGCATTGCTGTAGCTCCAAGAGATCACAACTCAAAATTCAAAGAACGGTTCCCCTACACATGCATTCCTTTTGCACTATCGTGGACTCCGAAATTCATTACGTCAAACCACCGAAAGTAGGAGTCCACCTGTGCCCAAAATGTGTTAGGACAACCTATCTTAAGTGTTTCTACTACGCACACAGAAGGTAACTGCAGGGTGACAGGTACGTTAATTAGCTTCATTATGGTCATTGTTTCACAGTGTATATGTGTATCAAATTACCGTGATACACATCTTAAGTGCGTATAATTTTAAATTGCCCAGACTGGGCTCAAATTTGTGATCCTCCTGCCTCAGCCTCCTAGCACCTTCATACCCAGCAAGAAGTGTATATAATTTTAATTCATTGGTTATGGCCCAATAAAGTCGGAGTATATAAAAAAGAAAGGCCCAGTAGTAAGTGTCTCAAAGCCTTAGTCTCTCATTTGAGTGGATACACTGAGAATAGTTATTTTTTGATGTGTGGAGTTTCAAGACAGGGCCCTGCCATGAAGTCAAAGCTGGCCTTGAATTTGCTGTGGAACACAGACTGGTCTCAAACTCACAACCCTCTTGTCTCAGTCTCCAGAGGCTGGGCTTCAGGCCTGCGCGACCACACTCTACTCCTTTCACTAGAAACCCTAAGAGTGTCCTAATGGAGTTCAGGTTACTCCACTGTAAATCCACCAGCTTCAAACCGTGGAACTCCTCCAGTCAGAGTCCTGCAGGGCACGTGCTCGCTCCATCTTTGCAATGACCTACAAGGTCCTGTGGATCTTTCCTAGCTGCCCCTGCCTCTCCTCGGTAGGCCACTCTCAACTCGTTTCTGGCCCTGAACTCTCTCTTCTCCAGCCCAGCTGGAGACCTTGCTGTTCCTCACTTATGCTAAACATGTTCCTGCCCCAGGACCTCTACACATGCCTGCCTCTGCCAGTCTGCTCTCAGTATCTGCAGGGAATGCTCCCTGGTTTACTTCAAGTCACTTCTCAGCTGTCAGCTTTCTGTAGGGACCACCTAAATCAAACATCAGTGCTGTCTCCATTTTCCTACCTCCTGTGCTACTTTATTTTCTTCTTTAACACCAATCAACGCCTGGCATGCTGTATACTGACTTGTTAATTTATTTCTGCGTTACAATTACCATGCGAGCTCCGTGGGGCAGGAGCTTGGTTTTCTGTTCCCTGCAACTACAGTAGCGTCTGTCGCTAAACTCATATTTGTTCAGCTAATTAATTAATTCGATCCCATTGTCTATAAGGCAACAAAGAGAATGTTTAGTGAGAGAGTTCTAGAAAACACTCTTGTGCTCACATGCACACAGGCAACTAAAATCTTTTCTTTCTTTCTTTCTTTCTTTCTTTCTTTCTTTCTTTCTTCCTTTCTTCTTCCATATTAGAGATTAAATTTAGAGCAGGGCTCAAACCCAGGGCCCTCCATCACTCAGCTATTATCCTCCACCCTTTTTATTTTTTATCCTGAAGCACAGTTTGACTAAGTTGCCTGTGTTGGACTTGAACTTGCGATCTTCCAGCCTCGGCCTCCCAAGTATCTAGGATTCCAGGTGTGTGCAGGTGTGCCCTGACAGACTTATCTTTTTCTATACACAGCACCCCAGACACAAATGATTTTTAAAAGGTCTATGATTACATTTCCTATGGGAAAAAGATGAGTCCAAAATTGGAAAACATATTAAAATACCAAAACTAGTAAATGTTTAAATGCTGGTAAATGTACCCAATCAATGTTCGTAAAGTTTCAGAACATTTTTATTTGATGAGGACACTGCAGCGTGGGTGACATGTGACAAGGTAGGTCCCACGCTCCTAGGGAGGCTAGGAGCTCCTGGGTTCACATGGCAGGGAAAAGGCCGGATCCTTCCCCGAGGCTGGTGGGGGACTGGAGCATGGAGTTCCTGCACGCTGGCCCCAGGACTGCACTGAAGCACGCAGGGTCTGACTTCTGGGGTCCTTTAGCTGACAGTCACGACGGCATACGTGGACCAAGGAGAGGTACGGGGGATGAGGTAGAGCAAGAAGTAAGAGCCCAGAGGAAGAAGTCCATGGCCCGTAGATACCTGAGAGAATGCTCACCACTGCTGGCCCTCAGAGAAATCCAAATTAAAGCAGCCCCGAGGTTTCCTCTTGCCCCAAAAGGACGGCCATCTGGACCTGGCACCATTGCCAGTCGGGTCTGCTCATCCTTTGTGGTAAGAGGCAGTCCTGCCTCTACCCAGTCCCCCCAGTGCAGGTGGCCAGTGGCAACCCCACACCCACCCGCATCCCCAGCAGTGATTCCAAAGATGTCTACAGATGCTGCCAAGCAAACCCAGAGCAGCGGAGACCCGCTGATCTAGTGGACCAGCGGCCCAAGGGCAGCAGATTTTCAAGGGACGCACTTAGAACGTGACCCTCAGCTTTGAGCTCCAAGCCAGGCCGACCCTCAGGGCTGTAGCTGCCTTTGAATTCGTCTTCCTTCTTTAAGGCAGCTGATAAAAAAAAAAAACCCTCCTGCACATTAATCTGGGAAACTTTTTATTAAGGACCTACTACGTGCCAGGTACTGGGCTGAGTGGTATGGAAGACAGGCGGTATCTGCTATCATTTGCATGAGGGAGTCAGATAATAAAATAACAAGTGAATCAATGAATGAGGTAATTTTCTGATCATTCTATGGAGAAATTCCAGAGACAACACCATAGATTGGGGTGAGGAAGAATAGGGAGGCTGACTATAAAGGGGAAGGTCAGCAAAGGTCTCTGCGGTGAGTTAATGACAGGGTTGATGAGAAAAGAGCCTTCAGTGCTCCAGGACTAGGGTCTAGCAAGTTCAAAGGTCCTGAGACAGAAATGAGTTAGAAGAATGAGACCAGTGGTTCTCAAATGTCAGCAGCATCAGAATCACCTGATGGGCCAGTTCAGACTGACGGCTGGGTCTGGACTCCAATGTATCTGATTTACTGGATCTGAGGGATGCAACCCTAGAATCTGCAATTCTGTCAGTAGTCTGTTGTTGCCATTTTCTGAGAGACAAAGGCTGACAAAGAAACAGGCCTCTTCTAAATCTGGATGTCACGCTGGGAGTCTCATAAAAGTTTTACTGACCCCTGGTGGAGGAGACAGAAGCCCTACCTCGATTACTCGTTTTGATAGCGGCTGTTTTCTCCACACTTGCACACCTTCGAGCACGTGTGTGTGTGTGTGTGTGTGTGTGTGTATGCATGGAGCCTCCACAAGGGATATAAACATCATGCACTGCCAGTGTGTATCAACACAAATGAAAATTAAAAAAAAAAGAATGCAGGTGACGCACAACTCCTACCTTCTAGCGACTCTCAGACCAGGGGAGAAAGGGACGCGGAAGAAATAAACACAACACTGGCTCAGGTTACAGTTTACAAGAGGAGGAAGTGGCCATGTTTGCATGGGTCTCTGTAGACATCTGTAGATCCATTCATAGACGGAGTGACTGAGAGAAAATGAGGAATGTCCACTCAGGAAGATGAGGAAGTCGGGACATCACCCCACAGTTCAAGCCCATTTCCCCATCAGATTTGAACACTTTGGATTTTGCAATAGGCTGTCAACATTGTCCAAACTCCTTTTCATCTTTAACTTCTGACATGCAATAGAACAGAGTTTACCTTACATTCCGCCAACTAGATTTTTTTTTTTATAATCAACTAGCTCTTTCATGTCCCTGTGGTATGGTCGTGACTGGGGCTCAGGAAAATAACCGAGAGACCCTGGAAGGTCTCACTGCTGCTGGCCCACTCAAGCATGGTTATATCATGTCTAGTCCTCTTTCGCTAAATGCATTGCACAATTTTCCAAATCGTTTCTAGCTGAGGATCCATGCACAGAATTGGGGTCACTTGCTGTTTCACACTGACCTGATGGACCACAGTTGGTCACCCAGGTGACCTCCAGATGTTCCAAGGTGATTTCTTGGTTGAATTTTCTGTTCCTTTGAATCCTGGGATTCTCAAGGTCAATAAACAAGTTTCCAAGCCTTTTCTATAACATCTGGAGCCTAAGTAGGTGAGAATGCACGCATGCACACACAGAAGCATGTGAGGGTAGGGGCTCTCCTCTGGGCAAGCAAGCCATTCTGTAAACTTTCAATCTAAACAAATTTATTTTTTTCTCTTTTGGTGGCACTGTTACTGAACCCAGGGCCTCATGCATGCTAAGCAAACACCCTACCACTGAGCTACACCTCCAGCCCTTTTTATTTTATTTTATTTTATTCGGAGACAGGGTCTCACTGAGTTGCCCAGGCTGGGTTCGAACTTGCCACCTTCCTGCCTCAGCCTCCCCAGTAACTGAGATTGCAGACATACCCTGCTGTGCTCAGCAACGAAATCATTCTCCAAATTATAAATTCAACATAATCTCACATCCACCCCAGTATAGCACCTCTCCACTCTTCTGCCTCCCCTTTTGTCTCTTTAAACACTTGTGTTCTTCATTTCCCAGGGCCTCGTCACCTGGTGGGAGTGTGATCAGCCCGCTCACGAGCTATAAGGAAAGACGGTGTGAAGATGACTAATAATTAAATAAATTTTGATATATTTATATGTAAATTTTAGCCTAGGCCTTAGTGCTCTGAAAATCTGAATATTTAAAGCTCATCAAAGTAGACTAAAAATACTCACCCTGGCTTTAAGTAACCCTTGAGAAGAGAATTGCTCAACAGGCGTAATTCACATTTTTCCTGACTGCTCTCTCCTCCTGAGGAGTTTAGCCTAGGGATTCCAGCTCTAACTGCTGACCCTGTCATTCCTTATGACACGGGAAGAATGCGGGCCTGAGTCCTGTTTGACTCTGGGCGAGCCTGGTCCCTTCCTTCTTCCTCTCTGCCTGTGGAGGCCTGCTGCTAATGTGAACCTTCCATCGCAGCCCCGAACGGGCAGAAGGCATCCAGGGCTCTGTGAGGCTCCCTCTGTCTCTCCTACCCCCTCACCAAGAAAGAACAAAAGAAAAAGGAAGGAAGGAAGGAAGGAAGGAAGGAAGGAAGGAAGGAAAAAGAAAAGAAAGAAGAAAGAAGAAGAAAGAAAGAAAGAAAGAAAGAAAGAAAGAAAGAAAGAAAGAAAGAAAGAAAGAAAGAAAAGAATCTTCTTCATCTAAGCTGTGATCTTGGCTTACCTGATCCTGGAATTTCTTGCAAGAGGAACTGCCAATTGCTATAAATTACATGCTGCCTTGACAAGAAGAAATGTTAATCCTTTGGGGGTTCAGAAGGAGCCCACCAGACCTGTTTCTGAGGGGGAGGACACACTCCTCTGAAGGTATTGGGACTCTCTACTGCACTCCTGGCTACCTTTTTTCCAAGCAAAGCACCCCCAGGCAGGAGAAAGCGTCACCGTAAATAAGCAACCAGTGAGTTGCTTCCAACCCAACTGTCACGTTCATGGCTACGGCCTCCCGGCTGTAACCTCAAGAAACCTTTGTGGTATTTTTCTGCCTGGTCTGATGCTACAGTGTCATGTGCTACCCTTGCTCAACTGTGTGCACTTCCACAGCGTTGGTGCAGAACGTTCACTCAGAGTTGCTTGCCACCGGGGACAAGAGAGTCCAGTGACTCAACACAGGGCCGTCACGTCTCACCTCCTGAGTTCCTGCTGCACCATACTGGCTGTAATTTCCGTTTAGCTATTGATTATGTATTTATTTATTTTCTGGCTATGACTCTAGGCAAGTGACTGAAGAATTCTAAACCTCAGTTTCTCCATATGCCCGTCCATCCCCCCCAAAATGACATCCACTTCTGATGTCCGTGTGTGTGAAATACTTAACATCATACCAGCACCTGGGAGGAGGGACTCTATGAACGTTATCCATGGTGACCCTCCCTGCTCTCCTACTCTGTCCATTCACTAGCAGCCTTGAAGAATGAAAGCGACTTACTTTTGCATTGTTATTTTTAGCAATTTGGTCTTCCTGAATTTGAATTAATGTCCTTTGTAATTGAGATAGACATTTGAGCAAATCATGAAGAGCTGCAGTGTTTATGAAAAACATATTCGCTTATCCATATCCATTCAGGAACGCACTTTTTGGCTGCCACTGCCTCTCGTGGGGCGCAGCATGGTGAGTGGAACAGACCAGGGACAGTGATGTCTGCTTGAGATGCTGATGACAAGCAGGAAAACAAATTCAGTACATGCTGAATGCTAGCACTGCTTGGGAAATGGGAAGTTCTCAGAAAAGACTGGCAGGACAGACTTCCCCGAGAGGCGTTAAACAGGTGAAGGACCAGCACGGGCTCACTGACCAAGGAGCATGGGAAGAACTTTCCAGAGAGAAGGAAAAGTAGATACCAAAACCCTAGGGCTAATGGGCTGGGTGGCCTTTTCAGGAGGCCTGTGAATGAGACATGGAGGCCACTTCTGTCCAAAAAGTCAGCTGTGACAACATGTTTGTCTGTGGTCCACGTGAAAAGGAAGCTGTAGAGACTCCAAAATCTAGACGCAAGTGTTGGGCTGGCTCAAGCCCACACCTTCCGGCTTTCCTCAAAGCCTTTATTCATGGTAGAGTCGATGTCGGGCCTCTGCACTGCAAAAGTTGGTCCCAGCATCTTCAGCCCTGATTGTGTTTATTCCTCTATGTCCCTCTCTCTCCCCTCTGGGACACCAGTGCAAGGAGAAGTGAACTATGTCTGATGAATCCTTGTAACTGCAGCCACTAGCACAATGCCCACTCTTCGTAGTGTCTCCCGAATCAATGAATCATTGCTAAATTTACTGTGCTCAGTGTTGACAGGCAATGCACTGTTTTAAATATAATAACCCACTGAATCCTTTTTACAGCCCTGAAGTATGTACTGGTATAAATAAGTGACATTTTACAGCAGAAAGGAGGGCTCGGAGAGGTCAGTAACCACTTAAGCTCTTGTAGCTGAGAAGGGCCCAACTGGGATTTGAACCCTGGAGAGTCTGGCTTGAAAGCTCTTGCTTTGAATTTAGGTGTAAAATGCTTCTCAAACTACTGTGCATAGGAATCACCTGGAAAACATGTCCAAATATCCATTCTAGGACCCCACTTGCAGAGTTTCTGATGCAGTTGTTGTATTGGTTATTCAGTGCTGCATAACAAATTAACCCCAAATTAGAGGGCTCAAACAACAAACATTCATGACCACCAAGCTTCTGTGGGTCATCACTGAGTCTCTCACAAGGTCTCAACGTGGATGTCGGGGCTGCAGGGGGCTCAAGGCTTAGCCAGGGGGAGCCAGTTCCATGCTCAGTCATGCAGGCCTTGACTGAAGACATCAGCTCCTTATCACATGGACCTCCCCAGAAGGCTGTTCACAATCAGCAGCTGGCAGCCCTCATAGCAAGTGAGAGGCCAACCAAGAACACACCCAGGTCTTTGTGTCACCTCCTCTCAGAATTGACATCCTACCACCTTTGCTTGGTCCTAGGAACTGACTGCCACTGGAGGTGCAGAAAGCCCAGGAATCTGTGTTTCTGAGAAAGTGACTGTGATGCTGACAGTTGCCCATGCTGCGTAGCTCCAATCTGCAGCAACAAGTATGTTCATAATGAATAAGTGACTAAACTGAGGAGCAAATGAACCAACCAATGGACATTACCCTTGACTGGATCCCATATGACAGTCACATGGGGTCTTTCTCCACACTGGCTGTCCCCAAACTCACGGCCACTTCCATTTCCAAGGCTCCTGTCAAGGACAAACTCGAGTGATTCATAGGAAAGTGGATGCACCTTGAGACCATCATGTTAAGTGAAATGAATCAGACACGCAAACTTCAACATCACATGGTTTCTCTTCTTTGAGAAACCCAAAATATAAATAAAGAGCAAAATGAAAAGTAGATAATACAAAACAGCAAGATAGATCTTTCACAAAAGAGAAGTGACCACGAGATGGAGGGAGGAGAAAAGAGGGGAGGGGAAGGGGATGAAAAAAATTAAGTTGTGCTATGTACAGTTCATGTACCAACTTCATATGAGGAACACAATCATTACGTACTGCACACTAATAAAAAGAAAAAAAAAACTCTTTAAAATGCTGTCAGAAGGGTAATGAACCTAGGAAAACCAGAATCTGCCCTGTCCCTGCCTGGAATCTGATGGACTGGCCTTGTAGCAGGCCCCTGCCTCTGGTCTCACCTCCAGAGACCCTGCAGTCTTTCCCTTTGCATCCTTGCTTTGCAAGTCAGGCTCATGGAGGAGTAGGCAATCGTTTCCCAACATTCTCTTCCTGGTCCTTGCTTTTCAGGAGATAAAACAACTTAATGCTTGTAGTGCTTAGTGTTTCACTGACTTTGCAGTTCTAAAGCTAGTAGTCTAACCATCTATTCAGAAGATAACAATACGCAATGTAGTGTCTATGGGGGATCTCCTTCTGAAGGTGGTAGCCCTTGTTAATTTCCTATTACCTTGTTTCGAAATCCTGTATCATTCTCATTGTTTTGTTTGGTTGAGTTTATTCTGTTTTGTCTTGTTTAATTTTGTTATAACAGATGGCATGGGCAGCTAATTCAAAGATAACAAGATATGGTAGCCATTTTGGATTTACTGTTGTCTTGTTTTGAAGTCCTGTATTACGTTCGTTGTTTTGTTTTTCTTGGTTCTATTCTGTTCTGGTTTGCTTGATTTTACTATGTCTGAAGGTATGGGCAGCTATTTTGAAGACAACAAGAGGCATTATGGTAACCATTGTTGATATCCTACTATCTTATTTTAAAATCCTGTGTCACTTACACTGTCTTGTTTCAATTGGCTTTATTCTGTTTTATTTTGCTTGGTTTCATGCTTTCTAAAATAAAAGTTAAAAACAAAAAAAAAGCGGAGTGGATTTTATCTTCACAAGGGTCCTTGAAAGTCAAACCACCAAGTGAGGGCAAATTAAAGTAGATTTGCTCTTCCCGCCTGGATTAAAAAGGACTCCCTGTCCATTGACTGTGTCTGACCCAGCTGCCTGGTGGGGCAGGGACAGCTCTGAAGGCTGCTTCCAGCTCTCAATGACAATGTAAGAGCCTCCTGTGCCGCCCTTTCCTGTCCTGCTTGGAGGGAGCAATGTGTGTGGGGCTGAATAACTGCTGGGGTTCAGGGAGGGAAAATGTTCCTAAATATACACTTGTATTATATATTGGTGTGTCAAGAAAAATTACACTTCCTTCCTTGTCCCCACCTGGGTGATCTTTAAAGACTGCCTTACACAGCCCCGGTGCACCTCTGAGCTCCTCGCCCCACATGAAGAATTCAACCACAGCCCAATTTGTCTCTGCTTACACCTTAACATAGAAGCTCTCCCATCATTTTCCAGCAGCTTCGAGTGTGTTCCTTCTGCCTAGCCGGCTGCACACGAGCTGGGGTCTCATGTCCATTGGTCCCCCAGGCTCATCGTCCACAATGGCCTTCCATGCCTCCCCTGGTGGCACTCAGGGTAGCCTGCTGGACACTGTCACGGGAGGGTTTCTTCACAGCAAGGCCAGTTGTCACAGTGTTAGCTGATTTGTCATGTCTATCTAACCCATACAGTAATTTCCAGGACATATGAGAGGTGTCCTGTCTTATACGCATGTGTATGTAGCACGTGTGTGTTTGTATGTGTGCACGTGTGTGGCTCTCAGTCACAACATGAATACGACACCAAATAGGACGCGTCCACCAGGAAGCTTACTCAAAGCTTTGTGTCAGCACTGAGATTTTTCCATTACTGGAAAAGAAAGTGGCTGGGACCCCTGGATCTCTTCATCCCAGGTGGGAATTTAAGTTTCAAATCAATGAGATGGAGCTTTCTCATCTTCTTAGCTTCCCCAGTGACTCTGACCTGGCCAACAGCTGCCCTCTCTTTCCTTCAAGCCAGTCTCGGCTTCCTCGCTCTTAGGCTGACATCAGCAGCAAGTTGAACCCCCGCTACCTGCCACAAAGTGGCCCATAATGGATGCTTCTCTAGTGAATGGCTAACCGAAGCCATATTCTGTAGAAAAGCTAATTAAAATACAATAGGGTCTAGGTATTATCTAAGCTAAGTCTTACTTTAAGACACTGGCTTATTGAAATCTAAAACTGGGTCATGTTGGCAAGGTCTATGAATGTCAGAAAGAGATCTGTTTGAATGTGAGACTTCCTTAGGTAGAAGGAAGGATTGAAGGATTGTGGGCCATCCCTGCACCTAGTCCACACCTCAGCCATGATGCTGTACCTCTCTTATTTCATTGGTAGTTGAAGTAATATAACCATATATGTAATGTACATGGTGTATCTCCTTGCTCTGCACCTGGGTGTTCTTTTTAAAAATTCTTTTAAGACCCGGGAGGCTGAGGCAGGAGAATCATTGCAAGTTCAAGACCAGCCTGAGCTACAAAGTGAGCTCAAGTCCAGCCTGAACAGCATAGTGAGACCCTGTCTCAAAAAAGGCAAAAAGGAAAGAAAGAAAGAAAGAAAGAAAGAAAGAAAGAAAGAAAGAAAAATTCTTTTAAGATTATGTGTATTGTAACATAATACTAACCTTATAGAACTCTCAGTAAGAACATTAACTTCATGAAGACCAGGACGATCTGTTGCACATCATGCCTGACACATGATAAGTGCTCATTAAATATATGAATACTAAAAATACAAATGAATGAAGGAGCCGGTGAATCTCTTTAGCAGTGCAATGTAATGTAAACTGAATCAGGGTGGGGGTTGGGGGGAAGGAAAGGAGTAAAAAAAAATTAAATTTGTAGACCAGTACTGCCTGAGGATCAAACAGCCTGATACATCACCTTGGAAATATACAGGCCAATAGGAAAGTGGGAGTTTCTTTATAACAAATTGATTTTCATTTGTGTTTCAGTGCTGCTTGTAGTCGGTAAAGGGAGGTACACATTTGGAATTGCTCTATTATTTTTGTAAGCCCGTTCACCTTATTCTCAGCAGGTTTGCTACTGGCTGGAACTT
>RJWT010010720.1:0-18212 GCA_004365215.1 Cuniculus paca | reverse complement strand
CTTGGTATCATGCCTAGGACGTTTTAAGCCCTGAGTGATTATTCAAAGAACAACTAGTCTGAAAAAGCAGTTACAAAACCTTAGAAAACCTGAGTACTTTCTTTCTGGAATTAAGAGAGTTAAAATTAAAATAATAATAGCTAACATTTATTGAGAAATATGATGTGCCAGGCAGGCTCTGATTATTCCACGTGTGTTAATCGCCAGGACAATCTGTGACTTGAGTACTATTATTTTCATTTCACTGATGAAGAACGGAGGCAGGGAGGTTAGAATTTGCTTTTGTTGCACTGGATGGTAAGTAGGAGAAAGGACTGCAATGCAGGCAGTCTGTTTCCAGAGCCCTGGGTCTTAATTTCTTTGCAAACATTTCACTCCTTTCAGCCTTACCCTGCATATTCCAAATAAATGAAGTCTCCTGTGGGCACCACTTTCTCAGTTAATGAAAATATGCATGCCCTTTCTTTCAAAGCCCACATGTGCTACAGTTCTCAGCAGTGAGTGAGACTTTGGCCATCCTTGAAGACAGCCACAGTGTCTGTTTGATAAAAGCCATAATTCTCTGACCTACTCTGGGCCAGCCCCTCAGAGAAAATCCAGGCAGACACTTGGCACCTGGTCTCTCCCAGACTGTCCATGAAGGACTGTGTTAGTGTTGGCAGTGGGGGACGGCTCGCTTCCTCCCTGTTTCTTGAACTGTCACATCAGCCTCTTTGATCCTCCCAGGGTCTCAAGTGTGCCAGAGTCTTTACTCCACGTTATTGCTTGGTTTCAGATAATTGCCAGAGAAAATGCTCAGGTCAGTCAAGACCAAGGTAGGGAATGATGGCTTCCGTGTATATACAGCACACTCAGAAGGCTCCAGCATCGAGGACCTGCTTATTTTTATTGTCCCAAAGCCACAAAGGGGAAAAAGAGGATTGAACAGAAATTGATACATCTGGAACAAGAGCCAGGCATGATTTACTCAAATTTTTACCTGACCTGAAATTGCTTATTTAGAAAAAAGAAACATCATAAAGTCTCAGGAAAATGTCATGAATCAGAGCCAGAATGATTGCACACTGGGGCTCCATAAGCCCTGCATATGTGTGTGCATGCGTGTGTGTGTGTGTGTGTGTGTGTGTAAAAGCAAAGAAACTGGCCTGGAAAATCCTATGAATCAAAGACAGCCCTGTTACCATGACCATCACCACAGAAATAACTGTGTGCCTCAGGTGACAATGGGAGCCCCAGACACACAGGACAGCAAGGGAATGAAGTCCTGATGGCTCCTTGGGGCTGTCTTACTACAGACAGATGTGAGCTCTGATCTGGGAAAATGACAGATAGGAGACAGTAGACTTTCACTAACACAGTATGGCCTCAAAGACTGCTTTGGGCTAACCACACACTATGGCCCTGGAACAAACAACTACAGGAAGTCCTGAGAGCAGCAGTTGATCAAAGTCTTCCACCCTTTTTAATAGCTCCTTTCTTCCTGCATTCATCGAACTTGGTAAGCAATATGAACACAGTTTTGAAGCAATTGGATAATAAATGCTATTTTTATAGCTTCCACCCAGAAGAGACTTTAGAAATCATCGATTATTTTAATTAAGTCAACTCCAATCTTTATTTGATTTTTGAACCTTTCCATTAATGAACACTTTCTGTTCCAAAGTCTAACCCAGGGCATAAGTTACATTTAGTCATCCTGTCTCCCAGTCTCCTTTTCTTTTTGTTAACGACTTGACAGTCCTAAGGAGTGCAATGAGGTCGCCTATAGTATGTCCTCCTTCCTGAGTTTGTATTATGCCTTTTCATAATTAGACTGGGGATGTCAATTTTGGGGGAGACCACAGAGGTGAAATGTCATTCTTTGGTTTTACTCATTGCTGGAAGATCACAGATAAAATTAGAGAGTTCTGATAATTTCTTAATCTCTTACTACATAGAACAAGGTTAGACTCCAACATTCAAGCTGCCATTTCTTTCAAATCTTGAACAATCTCTTAAGACTATTTCAGCAAACATTACTACATCCTGTTTCCCATAAACAATCTGCCTCAGATACAGTCTCCCTCAGCTTTCTTGTTTCCTATCACCAATACTATCTCTAGCTTCTACCAAACTTCCATTTTTCTCTCCTATCCCAGATGCTGCATAATTTTTTCATAACTTTTAGCCAGGGTAACTTTTAGCCAGGATTGTTGAATCGGACCCTTTTCGTGTTTTCTAATTTCAGTCCATTGTCATTATTTCTGAGATTTACCTTTTCATTCTTTCCTTTTCTATTGGCTTACTGTGTTAAACATGTTCACAGGTTAAATTCTCTCTCTCTATTTCTGTGTGTGTGTGTCTCTCTCTTTCTCTCTTTTTCTCCCTCCCTTCCCCCTTGTTCCTTCTTCTTTAATCAAGGCATGTATCCTTCTAGTCATTCTTATATTACTCAAAAGAAAGTCTCTATACAAACCTTGTTTCCTATTGCTTGTTAGTAGATTGACTTTCCTATCTGAATTTATATTCCTCATTCTAATTAAGACTATCAAGAATGATTTCCTAAAATTTTTTTTTAATTTATAAGGACAGAATTAACTCTTTACAGTTCTGGGGACAAGAAAGTCCAAGAGCATGGTGCAGGTATCTGGTGAGGGTCTTCTTGCCTTTGTAACTTGGCAGGGCCCTCACATGCTAAGGAAGTGTGTGAGAAAGGAGGAGCCATGAGATCAGCCAGACTCATCCTTTTTCCTCAGGAATCGACTCCGACAATGTTGAGCCCACTCCTGTGATCACATTCATCTGTTCATGAGAATGGAACTCTCATGACTGAATCACCTCAAGTTTTTTTTTAATTTATTTTTTAGCTAACACATAAAATCATACATATTTATAGGCAACGTGATATTCTGATATATGTGTATATCATGTAATGTTTAAATCAGAGTAAACCTCTATATTCTTAATTGTGTATCATTTCTTTATGTTGAACACATTCAACATAAAGAACGTTCAACATTGTTCTAGTTTTCTGAAATGTGCGGTACATTGTCATTTATAATCACCCACCTGTATAGTAGCACATCATATCTTCCTATTACTGTTTAACTAGAACTTAGTACATGTTGGTCAACTTTAACCCATCCCACTCACTTCCTTATTCTCCTCAGTCTTTAAAAATTAACTGTTCTTAACTCATAGTGGGTCAACATTTTTACATTCCACAAATGCATGAGATCAGACAGTGTTTAGCTTCCTGGGCCTAGCTTTTTCATTTAACATAATCTTCAGTTCCATCTATGTTATTATAAATGATAGTATTTCATCCTTTTATGTGGCTCAGCTGTATTCCTTGTATATATGCACTATCTTTATTTACCCATTCATCAGTTGATGGGCAACTAGTTTGTTTCCATTTCTTAAGTGATTTTGATGGTGCAACTAATTATGTTCCAATACAAAATAGTAAATTTCAAAGATTTAATTTTAATAAATTGAATTTTAGCAAAGCAAAGAAGTTCTATGGGGAGATTAAGGGAGCCATTATGAGGAGACATCCAGGGACTAGCAAAAGTAGGAGGGCAAGGGAAGAGATGAGTGCTATGAGAAATAAGCAGGAGCTGCAGATTCCTGATAAAAGCTGTGGTCTTCTAAGAGGGGGATCAGCCTCTGTTAAAACAAATGGACAGAGAGAGGAATCTCTTACCCTTTGAAGTGCTGCTAGTATTTTTGTTAAAACAGTGAGAAATGATGCCTAGGTGTGAGTGCTCTTTATTGATGTCACTCTCTTTTGGGGGGGTGCGTGATAAAGCAGGGCAGAGAAGGGTAGATAATGTATTGAGTGGGACTAAAACAACCAACATTTATTTTATTTAACATTTGGGAAGAATTTTCTGCTCATGTCTTAAAGTTTTTTCTCTCTCTCTGAGATCTGTAATGCCAGTGCCTGCTCCTTTCAATAATGTATTCATTTAAGAAGAAAAATGAGCACCTGCTACATTGGCAGAGGTGTATTAGACCCTGGAGAGCCAGCGGTGCAGATGATGTGCCCTCCCTTTGGCACCTCATGCTCTGACAATTCCTTCCAGTCTCTTCTACCAGACGTCCGTCCCCATTCTCTCCCTATTGACTATTGGAATTGCTCAAAATTCCTCGGTGTCTCTCTGGGGATCCCTGTGTACCTCCAGGACTTAGGCGTTCAGGAACACAAAGACACTCTCAGAATACTGGCCTTGATCTTTTCACTCTTATCTTTTTATTCTCTCACATCCTCTGTTCTCCTCCTACCCATAAAGAGATCTCAGACAGAGTTTGTGTTTTGTTTTGCGACTCTTTAATCTGCTTTTGTTCATTGATGTATCACAAGTGCCTATAATAATATCTGGCACATAAAACACTCAATAAATATTTATTGAGTAATGACTGAATTGCTTCCAGTGAAGTAAGATGACTCTCTACTCTCAAACACATGACCTGCTTATTTCTGCATCTTTCTCACATAAATTTTTCTTGCATCATCTCTACCATCTGTAATTCAATCTTCCTGCAGGACTTAGTTCAAATATCATTTCCTCTGAGACCTCTCTTAGCTACCACCCAATAGATTTAATCCATTTGTTATCTATACTGCCATTATATCTTCTTTATATTCCTGCCTCAGCACTTCATTATGTCATATATTAGAGTAAGATGGATGCATTTCTTATCTCCTCCTACAATACCACTAAAGTTACCTAGACTAACTCAATCATTGGTAACCTTCCTCTGCATCTTCAAAGATCCTAGCAGAGTGCTTTGTAGAATTTCATTAAATCATAGCCATATATATGTATATATATGCCTCTCTGTTATTTAAAATACTTATTATCTGTCTCTATACCTTACTAATGTGTGTTAAAATTCCAGATGCTTCCTTTTCAGAAAAGTGAGGGCCCATTTCATCTCCAATAGTGTAGTTCTGTAGAGCTGTCCAGAGGTATAGCTGAAAGGTGGTATTGAGTGGCACAGTGGTTGCACCTCCTGCCCTTTCTGAGGATGCCTTCAGGTCTTCAACATTGTAAGGCCACTCAACCCTGTCTGGAATTTATGTGACTTAGGCTTAGTGAACTCAATTATATTGGTGAAGTCATAAGGATCCACCTCCATATCCTTGTCTAAACTGACTTTTGCAAAAACAATTGCACAAGAATAGATACAGGGACCCAGAATAAGTTTCTGACTAATTTATGAATATTAGAAGCCAATCCACATCTATATGGAGATAATTGAGGTTTGTTTGTAGTGATTCAGCTGGACCTATTTTTGAAGGTATTTATCATACTGCATATGTTAGAGATCAACAGCAACATCCAGATTGGGTTTTAGCAACGTTGGTCTGGGTCCCTCCCTTATTCGTCCACTAACATATGGTGAAGATCATCTACTCCTTCTCTCCTTGTGCTTTTTGGTTTTGACTCCTGATCTATACAAGGAGACTGTAAAGACTAAAACACACATGTAGCTTAAGAAGCTTCTGCAAGCAAATTAAGTCCTCTGACCTCTAAAATATGAGACTCTCCCACTTCCCACAGCTTACACAAGATAAAAATTTGGAGAACTGTAGCTTCTCAAGGATAACTGTGACCTGCAACTGAAATATACTGAACTAATGAAGACAGTATGGCTTAATTCTCGCTAACTGTTTGCTAAGCCCATGCACTTTTCTTCCTGGACATACACTTAGTGTGTTTTCTGTTTCTGTTAAGTCCATGTTATGTGACTGGCTTTAGTCAGTGGAACCTAAGTAGAAATGACATTACCTCAATGCCTGCCCCATCAAAGTTCCTTTGCTTCAAGTCCATAATTTTCCCTTTGCACAACTTGATGTAGAGAAACATGGTAACTAGAAGCCACATGTTGCATTTGGCAGAGTCACAAGACAAAAACACCTTGGGCTCTTGAATCACAGTATGGAGCAGAACAAACCTGAAATCAGTAAAGTTTACTGAAGAATTTACATACTAAATTTCTACTATTTTGGGGGTTACAGTGGCTGTACTATCTCAACTATATACAGAAAAATTCACAGGAGCTCTTAGGAAAAAGATGGTAGAATAAATTGTATCAAGATCTGTATACAGTGTAAGATGCATTAGATCTTATATTGCAATAGCTGATGTAGTTAAAGAAGCTGCTCAGGCTAAATTTCTCCAGAAAGCAAGATGTCTGTCCGATAACAAGGTGCAAGTTAGTTCTTTATTAACATTGTCTAGGCCTGGTCTCTCATGGCCAGCAATGTGGAAAGAAGAATTGAGTAGCATAAATACACATCATGAATTTAAAATGAGGTAGCATAATATAAACACTTTCCAGAAATGCATTGCTGCCTCCAGAAATGCAGTTTAACTCTTTCTGGTCATCCTGACCCAAACATCTCCATTCCAAGAAAGGCATTTGCTCTTCCTCTGCATGGGCCAATCCTCCCTGAGAAGGTTCTCCCTAGCTCAAATGGACTGATTGTCTCAAAATTTATGTAACACAACTATTTCCCAGGAGACAGAAAAATAGTTAAAACGTAGAAAACAGATTTTTCCAGTCTCTATGCAAGAAATATTCTAAAGCATTTTGTGATCATATCTGAGTTGCATGCTGTATACAACTTTCTTTCATTCCAAATGTTCCTTCCAAAGTGATGAGATTTAATTTTGGACATGACACTCATCCAAGTTGTCATTATTTCCTTCACAAAATTGTCTAGAGATTTCTACTCCAAAAAAGGGACAGATGTTATGATTGTATTAGATATATGTGTTATGAGTGGAAACTTCACAAAATATTTTGAGATGAAATTGACTGAAACTAGTATTATCCATGAGACAAAATGTAAAAATCAGAATGGATTATTTGCTACAGTTTTTAGTCTTGCTTTTTGGAAAGATAAATATATTTGCTTAGGTATACCTGGCATGTACAATATTGGTTTATAATCTTTCCAATAATAGAATCAGTCCCATGCCACTGGACAAAGCTACTGGCCAAAGCTTTCATGTGAACGGTCTCCAAGTGCTGCATGTCTCATGGCCAAGAAAATGTAGTGAACACTTTCTGGAAGATCAGCATAATTTCTCCATGCAAGATTGTTTATGGTCCAATAACTCATGGTGATTAGATATGACTACTTGAAGGGCTACAGGGAAGGGCAGTGTCCAAGGAGATTTCTCAAATGCAATTTGTAAGAGAAAGTCATTGAACAGTCTTAATACTGCAGTGGTGATACTTTTCAAACCCTGACATTTCATTCTCTTCTACATTTATGGTAAGACATGGAATAATAAAGAGAGAAAGAAAACAGACATTGGCCCACAAAGTCCCCAGTGTCATCCTTAATTGCAACACCTTACATTAGTTAGTATAAACACTAAAAGACATGCTTCAATAGCAGGTATAACGATATAATTGAAAGTGTTACTCTTGCCTTAGAAAGGATGCCAAAGTAAGGCATTTGACCATTTCATTCTTCACATTGACTGCCAGGTAGATAATGCTGATGCCATAAAAAATCTGTTTTGAATTAAATGTGGTTGATCCTTCAGGACCACCTGTAACTTATTGGTGACCAAATGCTGCCTGGAAATCATCATCATCATCATCTTCTTCATCGCTTATTTATAACACAATTTTGCATAGTGGTTATTATGACCAAGTACTGGATTAACTGTATTACTTTATTTCACTTATCTATTTTAAAAGCTATTTGAACAGATATGATGTTTGTTCCAAAATTAAATTACTTATTCAAGACTTATATGTGGCAGATCATAGCTTTGGAAATTCTTGTCACAGTAGGAAATGAAGTAGCTTAGCTATGTCTATTTGACTTTTATGAAAGATAAATATAGTCAGAGAGCAAGCCAGGGAAGTTTCATACTTTGCTTTGTTTTTAGAATAAACACAAAGTGAATTCATATGTGTGTCTCTTCTTTTCTCAACTTAAAAATATATTTGTAAATGTTGAATGATATATCTACAGTTCTAGTAAATTAAAATCTGATTATATAGTTTATAAATCTCTCCCATACAAAAATCTAAAAATATTGGGTAAAATATAACAAGTGTGCTTTCCAGAGCATAGTGGAAATTTGGCAACTCTCAAGTTCCAGAATTAAAGGAAAGATGAAAACAAGTGAGGAAGGGAAAATTGTACATGTGTCTATGACATGTATCTCTTGTTAAGCTAGGGACTTAGTTTCTACTGGCCTTGTAGAGACAGAAGGTTATGCTAGGTAATGGGGTGGGGGTAGCACAAAGATCATCTATATAGACCCAAATAGAGGATTGCAACTTTAATGAAAGGATGGACACAGGGGAAAATTATTAATATTATATAGACTTGACAAGGAGGTTTGTGTACCATTATTTAGACTTTGGGAGGAGAATAAAAATAGTATCTCCTGATAATTTTTAAATAATTTGAAGATTTGGGTTTTATGACCTACTTAATCTAGAAAACCCTAAGTTTAGAAAATTACAGTAAAGATGGCTGGTAATACTCTTGGGTAATTTGGCAAATGCAGATATAAATTAACTTGGAATTCTATTTGAAGATTCTTTTATAGAAAATCAAAGTAGGGCTGGGAATGTAGTTCAGTGGTAGAGTACATCTTTAGCATGCATGAAGCCCAAGGTTCAGTTTCCAGCATTGCAAAATAAATAAATAAAACTAACTTGTTAAAAGAATAATTTTTATTAAAAATTGTAAAATATTCAAGGAAATGATTATCCAAAAAGATAAAATTATCAAGCATCAAACAGAAAGGTAGGAATCCCAAAGAACTTGAGAAAATTGGATAATAATGTAAATTTAAAATTATTATGCTAAATTCATAGAAAATAAATAAATTTGAATAACTGATTAAAACATGATGAAAAGAAATTGATGCATTTGGAAAAAATGGCTCACTGAAAAATTTTAATAAATTATTAAAAGTAAAATTTTAGTTAACAATTTAAAAAGCAGAGCAGAAGAATCTATCTGAAAAGGAATTAGTAGACACAAAAAATAAGAATATTTTTTAAATAGCACAGATTTATAATTAAGGAGACAAAAAGTATATGAAAAAGAAGTCAGAGGACATAAAAGATAGAATAAGTCTAGCATAAACTTTACTGGAGTCTGTAAGTAATAGATAAGAAAAAATGGTGAAAAAAATATAGAAGGACAGGTACCAAATTTTCTAAAATTAATGAAAAAATTTGTCTTCATGTCTAAGATTCATAAGAACTTTAATAGATAAATAAAATAAATGCACATTTGTGCATATTGTAGTAAATTTTCAAAACACCAAACAAAATAACCAAACTTTTGATGCAACCAGCTACAAAAGGCAGATTACCCATGAAGCAGCAGCCATTCCACTGGGCAGTGATTATTTAACAGCAAAAATAGAGGTTTGAAAAGTGCAATATTTTAAAAATATTGATAAGAAATAACCATACCTAAAATTCTATACCATAATTAAACTGTACACTCAAAATTGAAGGTAATTTGAAACTCTTCCAGTCAAAAACAGAATTTATCATTCAAAGACTTTCACTGAAATAAAAATTCCAAGATACAAATAGTACCAAATGGACAAATAGACAAAGTAGAGAGGAAAAAGTTTAGGTGTTCTATTATTCAAGTTTATAAAATTGTTCCTTTGTGCATAAAAATAAAGTAAGGTTTGGATTATCCCATTAATCATACACAAAATCATATTCCAAAACACAAAGATTTTTTTAAGTGGAAATACGACTTTTTAGAGAAAACAATTTATAATATAAGACATGAAAAGGACAAATATCAAAAAAGGCAAAGATTGATAAATTTAATTACATTAATATTAAAAATAAGGATGCAGAGAAATAGTTTGCAACACATATAACGAATTCTATTCACTGGGAAAGGCAAGGTGATGACATAACAACATCAAAGTTTCGATAGCTTAAAGCAGTAAGTACTCTTGATCATGTCATGTGTCCCCTGAATCATCAAAGAGTGTCCATAATTATGGGACACAGACTCAGGCAGAGTGAGACTGGCATCTCCATCCTTACTAAGTACCAGGCCAGAGGAGGGAGAAAACTCTGAAGCAGTCAGGTTGATAGTTAATGTGGGGGGACTTTGGCCAGAGTACTTGAAATTAAAGATGAGGCATCCTTGGAACAACAGTTTCAAGGCTCCTAGGACGCATTGTTAAAGATTGCAGCAAATCTGCAGGGACAACAGGCCAAGCAGAATAAAAGATAAGCTCTTCTCAGAGATTTTTTCTCTGGGCATTGTGTTCCTCCCAACCCAATAAGCTTGCTTAAACTAAGTCAATATGCATTACATAGCGAACCATCCAGTTCCTTCCCTGACCCCTGACCAAAGGTTCGTACAAGTATTGCAACGTTTTTCTTCTGATCTTTGTTCTCACATCCTTGTGATACAAATATGTAGCCACAGAGGTTTCAGCTTGGGGCTGTTTTCCTGAGACTTTGTCATCTGAGTTGTCTCTGTGAATCAGCTCCTCTGGGCCTCTCAATGATCTGACTTAATCTTAACTCTGTGTAATCTTTCATCTTCTGCACCATCACAGCTGTGTGCTATGACAGTTAAATGCTGTAACATAGAAGTGACTCATATCCCTTCTATTCACAAATCATTTGGCATCAGTAGCCATGTGTCTTCACCTAATGTCTTAGTTACTTTCTTGTTGCTTGGAAAAAATAATCAACAATCATAAACTGGTTTTAACTCACAGTTTGTGGAGTCAGTAGACAGTGGTCTCCAAGGCAGGGAAGCATTGCAGAGAATCATAGCAAAGGAGAAACAGTCCATGGCATGGCAAGCATGAAGCAGCAAAAAGTCTTTGTTCTTTTCCTTTTTAATCCCTCCAGGCTACAAGTCTATTGGTTGGTGTTACTCACACTTAGGGTGGGTTTTGCATTTTCACTAAGTCCATCGTTCACATTCAGAGGTGTGCTAAGTTAATTAGTAGACTAATCTACTATCACACACCTATGATACAGTATCACACAACCATGATTTAGTCACTCTCTAAAGCTCCATTTATGAGTACCTAAGACTTTGGGGGAACATCTAGATATAAACCATAACACCTAATTCCAAGGAAACCAGGAAATTCAATTTCCCATGTATCAGTAAGGAAAATGGAACTGAGTATCTGTGAGCAGCAGTATTAACCATTATAGTGATAAAATATTTGTATTCAAGACATACAACAACTAACACACATAAAAAAGATTACCAATAAAGAATTACATAAAAAACCCTACAAAATCCCTAGACAAAGTAGGGTCCTTGGCAATCCACTCAGGACCCCTTCTGACTCTGTCTCAGACAGAAGCTTTCTTTCTCTCAATCAATATATCCTGCTCATAAAAAAAAGAATTACAGAAAAGTGTAAAGAAGTAGTTCACAAAAGAAGAAACCCAAATAGGCAATAGACATATTAAAAGTAGTCTGGAAATCAGGGAAATACCAATTAAAAATAAATACAACATATGTAATGTTCATCAGAATGGCAAAAATTAATGCAACACCAGAAAACTTAACAGCTCAATTTTGGTATCATGCTTTGCAGAGCAATTGCAATGTTGATCTCATCTGAATATGTCAAAACTGAGTAAATCTTCTTCTCCTAGAGAACCTCTAATAGATATATGTAAGGACAGGCACTCAAAAATGATTTTTAGCTCAAGTTGTACTATGAACAAAGTAAAAATAGCCTAACTATTCTGCAGTAGGTAAAAGTGGGCTATTCTTATAGTAGAATAATGTATTGTTGACAAAATAAACTATTTGGTTAGGATACTTTAACATACATGAAATCACATATGACACTGAAAACTCAAGTCACTAGGTAAAGTTTTACATGTATACAAAATAATTTTATTGTTATTGATTTCTAAAATGTGGGAAAACATACAGGAATATGTATTTTTCATACATCTATGCTAAAGATTGGGGGATTTCTGAATAATCTGAAATGATTTACTTATTTAAAAAATTAGACTTTAAGAAAAATACTACAAAATACATAGTTTTATATTGGTAATGGTATTTCAGTAGGCACAATATTTTCAGAACTTTTCTGTATTTCATAAGTGTCTCATAATTAAAATTGAAAGCAAAGAAAGAAAAACAATAAATGCATTTCTCATCAAGATGGCACTTTATAGTTACACTTCATACTTCTCTCCAAAGCTTAGCATGGATAGGTGCATGTGTGTTTGTGTGTGTGTGTGTGTGCATGTGTGTGTGTGCATGCACTTTTAAAAGGCATAGCTATACTTACTTTAATAAAAAATATATTTTCTGATTTAATAGAGAAAACAATAATCACTGGAAATTTTCAAAGGACTGCCTGTTCTGGGACAAGAAACTAAAAGAAAATTGACTATTTTGAGGTAGTGGGGAGCATAAAATACTCGAAGAATGGCAAAGAATGACAACCAGGCTCACAGAAAGAATTAAGAGGATAAAAACAATCTTGTGGTATGAAAAGAACAATACTCAGCACTCAACATATCCAGTAATCAACTGATAAATTCACTCTCAACTAAATATATATAATAGGACAATCTATTGAATCATATCAATAGGACTTTTCAATAATATGTATATATTCTCAGATTTATAAATTTTAGTTAAGAAAGCACCAATATACTCAAGATAAAATTTCCTAAAAACAAAGATTAATCTTGGCTGAAAGTCATAAATATACAGATTAAGTAAGCTGGTTAATTTCTGCACAATTCTAACTTATTTCTTCATTTGCCTTCCCTGAGGTCTGTTTGTGATTATTTACAAAAGCCCAGGACTTAGACAAATATTTAAGAGTACATAGTGCACTGCTCCTTTTCATTTGACAGAGGAGAAAACTGGTCTGAAAGAGGAACTGATTGGTGATTCTCTGCTTCTCTGAGCAGTGTCTTCTTCAAGGAAAGCAACCATGGGGTCAAGCATTCAATACCTGTGGAATTGAATCACCATAGATTAAAGTCTGACTCTGTCCCTCACCATCTGTGTGACCTTCAACAGGGTTCCCAACTGCGCCTTAGTTTCCTTGCCTACAATGAAATAACAAATAATAACTTAGAAACTTACAGAATTCAATGAGATGAAATATATACAGAGCTTTTCTTTGACTTTTCTTTTTACTCTTCTGTTATAGAGACTTAATTTTGCACACACAAAACTGTGACTCTGGCATAGCATAGTTCCTTTAACACATTTATTTTTCAAGGTGCTTGATATTTAGATAAGATCACAAAATAAGGATGTATTTGACCCGGATGTTCAACAACTGGAGTTTGGAGCCCAGAATTAAAAAGATAAGTGGGTTAAGAGGACAACCAATACTTTGGTGCTGGTCATCCAAGGTTAACAAGGACCCAGAACATGAGGGGAACCTTTTCTACAGGATCCTATAATTTTGGTGAGTCCTCCAACCTCCAAAGTAGGGAGATTGTTGGACCCTAGAAGACAAGAGTCAATTTCCTCTCTTGAACTAGCTTTGGGCTTGACTTGTTTGCCTTTTTCTAGAAGTTCGAGGTTGAAAACTAACTTGTTTATTTGAGCTCTTTCTGTTTTCCTGATGTGAGAGCTTACCACTATTTATTTCCCTCTGAGGACCACTTTCCTTGCCTCCTATAAATTCTGGTATGTTGTGCCAACATTATCATTTAATTATAGGTACAGTTTAATTTCTTCTTTATTTTATATGTGACTCACTGCTTGTTCAGGAGGGTGTTATTTAATTTCCACTTTTATGTAGTTTTTGTGATTTCTTTTGCCATTGATTTCAAAGCTCTAATTATTAAAACAGAAACACTAAATCTGCTGGAAGAGAGAAAAGGTAGACCTCTTGAAGACATAGGTGGTGGCAAAGACTTCATGAACAAAACCACAATGGCACAGGAAATACTACAAAGAATCAACAACTGGAATATCATCTTATTAAAATGCTGTTCCAAAGCTAAAGAAGTCACCAACAGAGTGAAAAGCAACCCACAGAGTAGGAAAAAAATTTAGCCAATTGTTCTTCAAAGGACTAATATCTAGAACATACTAAGAATTGAAAAAATCAGACCTCCCAAATTTAAAAACCCAATCCAAAAACGGGCATTTGATATGAAAACACACTTCTCAGTAGAAGTACAAATGGCAAACAAGTATCTGAAAAAATGTTCAACATTACTGATCATTGAAAAGGTGCAAATTAAAACAATGATAAGATTCCATGTTATTCCAGAAAGAATGGCTATTGTCAACAAATCAACCAATAACAAATTCTGGTGGGGCTGTGGAGAAAAAGAAACTCTTCTCCATTGTTGGTGGGAGTGTAGACAGTGCAACCACTGTGGATATCAGTGTTTAAATTTCTCAAAACACTAGAATTAGAGATCACATTTGACCCAGCTATTCCCCTTCTTGGTATCTTCCCAAAAGAATTAAAAGCATCATAACACAGCAATATTTGCATACACATAACAGCACAGTTTGTAATAGCTAAATCTTGGAAACAAACCAAATGCCCATCAGTGGATGAATGTATAAAAAAGATGTGGTTTTTTAATACAATGGAGTACTATTTAGTCATAAAAAGGATAAACTTGAGACATTTATAGTTAAATAGATGCACCTTGAGATTATAATCTTATGTGAAATAAATTGGACACACATGTATACCTAGCACATGGTCTCTTTGCTCTGAGAAACTGAAAGTGTAAATAAGGACGAAAATGTATAGAAATGTAAATATGAATAGAAATTGTGAAGTATGAGGAAATTTTTCAAATGGAAAGGAGAACATGGCGGGGAGGAGGAGAAAAAATGGGGAAAAAGGATGAAATGGAAATGAAGTTTTGTAAGTAAGGAGGGGAAGTGAGATTGAAGGGGGGGGAATGGGAAAAAAAAGAGGCACTAAGATATGTATATCATGTACAGGTACAAGTTCCCTATGATGAATGTGATCATTATGTGTATCTAAATAGTACCAATGTACTTAATTTAGAAAAGCCAGGGAAACAGTCATAAAATGTTCATGCTCCAGTATGAACAGCAGGGGAGTCACTCCAATATCACAACAAGAGCCCATTGTTACAATTTTAAAATAATTGATGAATTTATTTTTGATTTCTGATTTAAAAAAAAGAAAGAAAGCTACTCTGAAGTGGAATTATTAAGTTATAATAAATTTAGATATATTCTAAAGTTCTTAATAAGTAAAAGTATGTATGTTAGTGGAAATGTTTAAGTGTATAAATTTAATGGGAATAAATACCACCAGTATTTATGTTTTTACCTAAAGAGGTGAGATAGTTTCCCCTTTTCCAGATAGGTACTAAAACAATATATGAGGTCTTAAAGTTTTCCTATGTATAAGTTTTGCTGACTTCTGACCACTGATATGTGCTACCACACCTCACATGCTAAGAAATAGGATTCTAATGTAATAATGAAAACTTTGGGGGACTAGAAGATCACAGCTGAAAGAAATTAGCCCAGAATATTACTGCTTGAGCAATATGTTCAAGCCCTAATTCTATCACTTGCCAGACATTAGACCATGGTCAACTTTTGTAACCCCAATAAACTGAAGCTTCATCATTTTTACAACATCTATTTTGTGAGTTAATTTTAAATTCATATAAAGATTTAGTACAGACTGTAATGCATAAAATGTCATAGGACATGGCAATTATTTCTTTTCTGTGATAACAGCTATTTTGTTTTGTAAAAATTTAAAATGCTGCTAACCATATTAAAAAAAAAAAGAACAGGGCAGTAAGTATGTTCGAATCTTGTTTTCTTGGCTATACAAGGGACTGCTTCACTCTGATGAGTATCTGTGCAGTCACTTGATGAAGATGTAAAGATCCTGGTCCCTCTGATGTAAGTTCTCTGTTCTATGACAAATCCTTGAGAAGTTGGACATCAACTTTGCAAGTTTGGTTGTTAAAAAAAATGTATATATTTTAGAAATGAGTTGATACTAATTTCTTCAAGACATACAGCAACCTGGGAGAGTTAGCGAAAGCAAGCAGAAATAATAATAAACAGGAAATATTTATTTATTGAGTGCTTATTATATGTCAGTCACCAGGTACAACAAATTGATGGTATATATATTTTTTCTCATTTTTTCTTCTTGATAACAAAATAAAGTATTATTATTATTTGTGTTTTATAGATAAGAGAAATAAGTCTCAGGAGAACTGAAGAACTTTACTAATATTATGGAAGAACTGACAGATGATCCTGATCTTTGCTATCAGACTTCCCTGACTTCTGTGCCGAACGTACTGTAACATCACCATAGAATCCCACTTTCCTGGAAACATATTTCTTCACTTCTTGGGACGAACCAGAAGTGGATAATTCTTTGGCAATATTTAGGTGTTCTAGATGACAGATTAAAAAAACAGAAATGACAATAAAATAAAATAATTAGCAAAGATTAACATAAGTGAAAACTTTTCAAATACTAATCTATTTTATAACATTGAATAAAATTACAAATGTAACTAGCCAATAGACACCAGCACCTTTAAAACCATCTCTGGTGAATAATTTAGTCATTAATACAGCTGCAGGAAGACATTTTGGCATCACGGTGTTTTAAAATGAATTTGTGGGGCATTGCATTAGGATTTTTAAAATATATATATTTTTATAACTACCTTAACTATTTTTATATACATATACAAACACATATGTATATGTTTTTCTTCCAGTTTATCACACTAATGAAACAATACGATGTTTACACATGTGTCTTATTTATTTCACTAATGAGTATGGTCTCAAGTTGTATCTATTTACCTATAAAAATGTCCAGTTTAAAAGGATATTAAGGTAGCCATTGTTGATTTCTTATTGTCTGATTTGAAGGCCTGTAATGCTTTCACTCTTTTGTTTTATCTGGTTCTGTATTATTTTGTTTTGTTTGAGTTTATTGTGTGTGAATGTATGAACAAACATTTTGAAGAAAACAAGAGACACTAGGGTAGCCATTGTTGATTTCCTGTCATTATGTTTTAAATACCTGTATTGCTTGCAGTGTTCTGTTCTGGTATGCTTTGTTGTGTTTAATTCTGTTCTGTTCTGTTCTATTCTGCTCTGTTTTGTTTTGTTTTATTCACTTTAAAATTAAGAAAAAATCACCAGTTTATCCTTTTTTATGGATGAATAGTACTCCATTGTATACAAATATCATATATTTTTATACATTCCTCAGTCTATGGGCTTTTAGGTTGTTTGCAAGATCTGGCTATTATAAATTGTGGTGCTATAAAAATGGGTTCACATATGTCACTGTGGCATGATGTTTTTAATTCTTCTGGGAAGATATCCAGAAGGGGAATAGCTGGGGGAAATGGGACCTCCAATCCTAGTTTTTTGAGAAAACTACACACTGATTTCCACAGTGGTTTCACCAGTCTGGATTCCTACCAATAGTGAATAAGGGTTCCTTTTTCCCCACAGCCCCTCAAGCATTTGTTTTTGCTTGATTTCTTGATAGTAGCCATTCTTTCCAGGGTGAGGTGGAATCTCAGTGTTTTAATTTGCATCTCTCAAATGACTAGTGATGTTGAACACTTTTTCATGTATTTATTTGCTATTTGTATTTCTTCATCTGAGAAGTTTGTATTCATCTCAGATGCCCATTTTTGGACTGGATCTTTAAATCTAGAAGTATTGATTTTTTTGAGTTCTTTATATGTTCTTGATAGTAATCCTTTGAGGAACAGCTGGTGTACATTTTCTCCCACATTGTGGGTTTTCTCTTCACTCTGTTGGTGGTTTCTCTTGCTGTGCAAAAGCTTTTTAATAAGATGAGATCCCAGTTGTTGATTCTTTGTGATAGTTCCTGTGCAATCTGGGTTTTGTTCATAAAGTCTTTGTCTATACCAATGTCTTTGAGTTTTACCTATTCTATCTCCCAACAGATTTAATGTTTCTGTTTTAATATTAAGACCTTTGATCCATTCTGATTTTAGTTTAGTACCTTGTGAAAGATACAGGTCCAGTTTTAATCTTCAGCAATCGTAGAACCAGTTTTTCTAGCACCAGTTATTAAAGAGGCTGTCTTTTTTCTGATGAATGTGTTCAGCACTTTTGTCAAAGACAAGGTGGCTTAGTATGTCTAGAGTTGTTTCTGCATCTTCTAATCTGTTCCATTGATCTTTGGGTCTGTTTTTTT
>RJWT010010719.1:0-23928 GCA_004365215.1 Cuniculus paca | reverse complement strand
CAACTTTTTCCTTCTCCCTTTGTTTTCACCAAGGATGCCACCTTCTCCCTCCTTCTCATTCTATGCTCATGACATTCTTTCTTCCTGTCCCCAAAGAAGACTTCAGAATCCTTCTTAACACTGCATTCCACGGGAAGCCACTTCCAGTGGATTGGATGAAACTTAATAACCATCTTTGCCATCATCCAGTCCATTCGTGTAACCCCAACTTCTATTCCACTTAAACATGTCTGTGTCTCATATCATTTTTACTTGCCATAACAGAGCTAAAAACCCATGTCTGGGAACAAGATTTTTGCTTCTGTTCCCCATCCCTGTTGTTAATATTAGAAGACAAAGTGAAAGGCTTAGGAACTTCTAAGCCTGTTTCTCTGTGTAGTCCACCACTGCACAGTCCTGCTTCCTAGGGATGTGGATTTAGGAACCAGAATCACTACCAGTCAGAACAAAGGAAAACACAGGGGGTCAGTCCTCCTGACATTTTCTGAATAGATATTATTCTTTAGCAGAGACACTGGGAAGAAACTGAGGTAAAGTTAAAATAACTACTTATGCAAAAATAATGGGTAAAACTTCTGTTTTCATTAATAACAATTATGAAGAAGATATATGGAGAGTTGCATCTTGCTTTCAGCATTGCACAGATATGACTTGAACTTTAAAAAAATCGATCTATTGGCTTAGATGCTCATTTCGGGAACCTTCATCTCTGATTTATTGCTTTAATACTTTGAATTATACATTAATTGTGAATTCTTCTGGCCTACTCCCCTACTCATTTTCTGTAAATAGCCCTTTAAATGTTAAAGAATGTTAAGAAATCTCTTTGTAAGGCAAGTGATTCCTTTGAAGTATAAATAACCCCCTCAGTTTACCTAATATTGATATTTCCTGCTGCTACTCTAGATACTGATATTTTTCGAAGTGCTAGCACACCTAAGCATATTTGACAGTGCAGATGACTCTGTAGGCTTAGTGTGCGCTGCCACACCTCCCGCTCTGAGGAAGCAGGAGGCACACTTTCTCAGTGCTTGCTTTAACAGGGTTCACTTGGCAAGTCTGTGACAGTTAAGACTTGGTCCCATGTCACCTGACACGTGGCCCATAAGGGCTACGATTTCATCAGAGTGTACTATGGCAAATTGTGTATCTGCTTGTTTATTTTTAAGATGACATTGGCTCTGTCAAGTTCTCTGAAGCCAAGTAGCAGCCAAAATGATCCACTTGCCAAGGAACTTCACGGTCTTATTCAAAGGTTCTCAATCTTCGGTATTCGTGAGATTATCGAAAATGCTTCTTTGAAAAAGCAGGTGCTGAGGCTCACTTCAGGTCAGTCAAATTTGAGTGTCTGGGGTAGAAGGAGGAAAAACACTGGCACTTCAGTAACTTTTGACCTAATCAAAAGATGCAGTGATGTTGGCGACCCATTGACTGAACTTACCGATGAGACTTCAGGTGAGCACGTAAGACTCATACTTAGATAACACCATAGCTAGACTGGATGGCTATCATTCAGCCCTCAGCTGTGGATGATGCTCAACACACCAGAATACTGGTACTACATGGACTGGCCTTGGATACTGTCCACAGGAACATGGTGATCAGAAAGACCAAGGATTCTTATCACATCATTGTTGGTCCCCATACAACCACCTCATGGCCTTGCTCTTCACTCTAGGACACCCACTGAGAGAGAAGGCCATGAGCTACCTAGAACTGGCCCTAAACATCCAGGTATTGGGTTTGTTAGTATTTTATAGCTCAGTGGAGCAGCACCTGCCTGGCAAGCACAAGGACCTGAGTTTGATTCCTGGCACCAAAACAAAACACGATAGGGAGAGAGAGAGAGAGAGAGAGAGAGAGAGAGAGAGAGAGAGAGAGAGAGAAAAGTCTTAGGGGGGTCAGCTTTGGGGCAATTTAGAAATTTAATGTGGAGGAATAAAGCCAGGGTTCTCCAGCTCTGGTCTTTTCTTCCTGGAAGCATGGCCAGGCAAACTTATGGTCTCCTTGCTGGTAGATGGGGCCACAGTTCTAGAGCCATCAGCAGTATATGAGAGGTCATGTGGCACATTATCCAGGTAGGAGGAAGGGGCTGCCTTTGTCACGGGTCTTTCTCTCACCTGTTGGAGGCACTGGATGCAGCAGAGAGCAGCCTTGGAGGCAACGTGAGAGACAGGAGTGGGAGGAGCCTGTGTCCCTACACATCTTCGCTGGAGCAGAGCCCGTGCTCCCACCCCCATTCCACCAGCCCGAACACATGTACAGCTGTGATGCTGGTGAGACTAGGAAAATCAACCTAAGGAGAACGAAGCTGCTGAGCTTGGGGCCATTGGTCATATTATCCAGGCTGCCCCCTCCAACATGGGTCATGTGCCAGGATTGCACAGTCTCGCCCTTTCCAGGTTTTCATATGGCTCTGGGGGTGCCTTGTGCCTGTAAGGATTCATTTTACTGAGAGTGGTCAAACACCCACTCTCTGCCCCACCTTTCTTCAGTGCTTAGGAATCAATGCTTTCCTTGTCCCTCCTTGCTCCTTGGGATCTGTGCTAATTTTCTAGCCTGCAGTTGAAGTTTGAATGGAGAATGTTGACTGCAATTAACCATCAAGGCAAGGCCTATCAGTGTTTCAGCTCTCCACTGACATTTAAACTCAATATAAAATCAAAAGGGAAGAAAGGGAGAAACAAAGCTCTCTAGCATGAATTTCTAAGACCTGGCTCCTCAAGATCACTACAGGTAGAAACCAGAGGAGAGTCGGCCTGTTGATGCCAATCTGTGTACCCATCTCCTTGGGGTTCCCTGTCCTTCCTTGTAGCCACCTTCAGCCCTCATGTGGCTTTAAAGGAAGTCTCTAGAGGCCACTGCTGGTGGGAAGGTTGTTCTTCTGGTAACCCCAAATACTGTGTTCTCTGGAGCTCTTGGTGTGCTGTGACATCAGATCCAAGGGAGGAAAAACGGGCTTCATGGCCAGAGATGGCCGATGGCCAGTGGGGAACAGCTGAGGTTGCCTCGCTTATGAGCTGTGTGATTTTGAGTGAGTTCATTAACCATTCTGGGACTTGGTTGCTGCATCCGTAACAGCTGTAAAATGTAGGTGCTGTTAATACCTACAGCATAAGTCTGTATGGAGGGTTCAATGAAGCAGTTCCTGCAAAGGGCTTAGCGCCCGGACCTAGCAAGTGTCAATAAATGAGTAGTTTTGGTGGTGATGGTGCTTGCAGGTGCTGTTATATCTGGGGTTATCCTGCTCCTAAGTTTGTTGTCGTGTGTTGCATGTGTGTTTGTTTTATTTTATGGTAGGATCTTGTGTTGCCCGGCTGGTCTGGGACTCGTAGGCTCAAGTGATCTGGCTGCCTCAGCCTCCCCTATAGCTGGGACTACAAGTCTGTGCCACTGTGCTTGGCTTACACCTGAGTTTTTGCTCTCTGTCCAACTGCTGTACAGGAAGACGTTGAAGCAGGTGAGCCACCTCCCTGCCACCTCTCCAGAGATAGAAGGAACCTTTGTGAAACCCTCGTCGTACCGTCCGAAGCAACGGAGCAATAGTCCTGCCTCCAGCCCGCAGAAGCAAGGTGAAGCGGTAAAGATCTCATGGTGATTTGAAGGCTGTCAGCTCCAGTGCCAAGCTTTCTGTTGCAGCCACCACACTGCATTTTTCTACAGGAATCATGCGAAAGATCTAAGCCCTCCAAGTGCCCCGTGCGTCCTCATCGGCGAGGTGGCGAGAGTAATCCTCCCTGTGATGACTGGGAGGGTGGCTTGGAGTAGTATTCCCAGGACACCCTTGATGGGCACAAACTGTTAATGCCCCAAGCCCATGAGACGTGGGAGAAACTGCCTGCACCTCTGGGACACTAGGAACCTCAGGACACCCTGGACCACAGCCTGTTGACAGGGTGTGCTCCGGGGCGCAGCTGACCCATGATGCTCAGTCTTTAGCGGTTCCAGCAAGGTCCCCCTAGCAGCAATCCTGCATGGCACAGCCTAATCCTGCCTTCCGGTTTCACAAAAATCAATCTAAAATGACTTAAAGAGGGTGATCGGACAGGGTTTAGCAGTCATTTCTGATGGACGAGAAAATAGAGATGCGGAGTGAGCGAGCCCATGTCTCCTCTGGTGTGCTGAGTCAGTGACAAAGCTAAAGTCTGCCTCAGTCCTCCTGGCCCCTTTGTGGGAGCTCAGGGGTGTTCCCTTGCAGCCCATTCCCCACACACAGCCTGGCCCTCTCACCTCCCAACCTTCGTCACCCCTGCAGGGCCGGGACAACGTTCCAAGCTGGAATTCTGAGAACTTCCATTCGCTTTGACTTGTCACAGCCAAAATATGCTGCTGTTCAAAAACTGCACTGGAGTCCACAGAGCTGCCTGTCAGCAGAAAACTCTCCGTCACTGCGAAGGGCAAGGTGGAAGGGAGGAGGGCGGAGGAGGAAGGAAAAGAAAACCTATCTTCAAACCCACTCAGGCTCTATTGGATGGAGAGAAGAGCAAAGGTACTCCTGGGGACAATGGTGACAAGGTACTCCAGTTAGGTCCCCGTTTTTCCCCTGCAAAATGGGGAACTGAGCTTGAGAATTGGGAAGACAGATTGGGTGGTTTTAGTCTATTTGCTCAACTCACAAATGCAGTCCCAAGCTGCCACTGAGCTGGATTTCTCCGAGGAGGAAACCGCGGCTCCCCGATCTCACAGCTGTTTCCCAGCGCCTTTTCTTCCAGGAGTGAGCTGATCCAGGTTCCCCCGCAGTCGCTGCTGCAGCCCAGCGGAGCGGCGCACAGGAACCACAGTTGCCAGCAGCTCTGTTGCTCTAGCCTCACCTCCCAGCCCCTCTGCCTTGGCACTGGGGGCCTCTTTCGGTGGCTGAGAAAAGTCCTAAGCCCCACAGTTCCCAGCCCCTGCGGCTCCCAGACCTCTGGGCCAGCCCCTCGGACCGTGTCTCCACAGAGCGATTTGTGGTCTGTGCAGCGGGGCAGAATCATCAAGTGCTGCGTTGATGGGATCAGCCCGCCAGCCCGTCCCAGGGCCCCTGTGCCCAGCGTGGACCACTGGCCAGCTAAAGACGGCATAAGCGTTGCCGCGGCCTACCTCATCCGTTCATCTTCCTCACGTGAAACTGCAGCCTTACCGGCAGCCCTGAACTCCCCGCTGAAGTTTCTGCCCCTTTCTGTGCTCTCTTTTGAAAGGCAGGCTTCCTCAAGGCTGAGGGCTTTTTGGTTGTGACATTTCTGGGTGCCCAAGTGTGGCCCCTTGAGATGCACATGATATAGTGGACCTGTTCCTGGGGGCCGCTTGCCCTCAACCCCCTGCTCCTCTGGTCTCCTCGTTCTAATCAGTGACACAGGATCAGGACTCTGCTTAGAAATGACGTTAAAGCACGTGGCCAGCGCATCAAAGTAATTCCTGGGCTTTCGTGGCAAATAAAAAGCCATCTCTGTCTCCGTTGGTCTCCGTCTCCATCTCCGTCTCCAAGGAAGCCTTGAAGCAATGCGGCTCAGGATGTGATCCGACTACAAGCTTCTGCCTGGGCACCTCCCAGCTCCCTGTAGTACAGGAGATTTGTCAAAAGAAGGAGGGAAAAGCCCAGGACGACTCTAGGGTTGTCTCGGTTTTGTTAGCAAAGCGAGATAAGCAAAACAATCTCTCTCTAAAATTCAATTAATTTTTTTCCACCTTGCTAATTTGTTTAGCCTCGTTTATCACAGAGGCCGAGACATCAGATCTCAGAGGACCATGCTCCCCTCCACTGAGATGTTGTTGCACAATGAGGAAACAAGTTGTCCCAGCCAAGGTCACCACCAGTCAGTCATGTGGTACCTCGAGAGCCACTTGTCCTTGGGAGCCCAGCAGAGAGGCTCATCTGAGCCACTCCTCGCCTGCCAGGAGACAGCTGGGTGGCTGCGAGCGCCCTGCTCGCCGATGCCTATCTTTCTATCTTTCTTCCCTGCCTGGCTGCAAATAAGAAGCATGAGAAGCCCTCTCTCCCACCCACATCCCCTACTTCCTTTTTAATAAGGGTTTTTTGCAATTGAAAAGAGAGATGCTTTCTAGTCATAGAATTTTCTAAGAGTATCATCCCGCAGAAGCTTTTGCTCAAGGCAGCCCAATGTTAAAGACATTAGTTAATTAAATCTCACAACATTCTCATCACTGTCTATTTCCTCTTGGGCCAACAGACAGGATATGGTGCCCAGCCATGGTCAGAGGAAAAAACAGTGGGGAACAAAATTCTCTGATCCCAGCATCAACACTTGAAGTCCTCTGTGAAGAGGCTGGGTTTCAGGTTTAGGGGTGTGAGACTGGGGCTGCCCTGGGGTTGAGTAGATTGCATCCAGGACTGCATTTGAAAGACCTGAAAACAAACCAAATGCTGTTCCCTTCTTAGCTGTGTGACTTTGGGCAAGTGTCTCACCATCTCTGAGCCTCAGTGGCTGCATCTGAAGAAGAGAGCTCTGAATACCCACAGCAAAGGGTGGCTGGAAGACTGACCTGTGGACAGACGGTTGTCTGTGGGGATTGTCTGTGGCATGGAGACATTTGCAGCCCACTGGGTCAGAGAAGCTCCACACTACACTACCTTCAGACTTCCTGGTAGCTAACAGAAGTTGCCTGAAATCTCAAGCAGAGCCCAGAGTTCCTGATCTCGCCTTGTTCATAAGCATCTGGCAAACTCCCAGTCCCTTTCTTGCAGCATTCAGTCGTCACAAATCTCAAGAGTACTGGATCCATTCTCGGTCTGGTTCCTTTGGTGGCCAAGGGGCAAGGGGAAAAGGCTTTTCAAAGACACCTTTAGGAGTCAGGTAAAAGCCACAGCTGCCTACAGCCCCAGGTACCATCTATACCATCGGCCATCTGAAAACATGAATACACGTGCTAAAACGCTTGCATGATGTCAGTGGTTCGCACATTCCTTCAACCTCAGGTGAAGGACACCTCTTCTAGTTGCTTCCAAATGTGGGGAGGAGCTTGAATCTCTGCCATCTCAGATGAGGGGGACATTTGTGCAGCATTGGCAAGGCCCTGAATCTCCACACCAGCACTTCACTCCAGGGTGCTGGTGATATAGAGGAAATGTAACTCCCAACCTGCTAGATGCCCAAATTTGTGTCCTCTAAAATACAGGGATGAATTCCAGGAACAGTGGAGGTTAAGAGTAGGAAGAATTTATTGAGAGAAAGAAAGCTTCTGTCTAAGAGGGACAGAAGGGGGCCCAGAAAGTGGGTTGTCTGCCAAGCCTGCTTCTCAAGGGTGTTTACTGAGCAAAGCCATGAGGTGAGGTGAGTTTAAGGTGGGACACAACTATAATCAGTCAATATTACAAGTATAGTTGCTTAGGTAATATTGATCCAATGGGAGGTCACAAGGTGAGTGTGAGGTGGGACAAAACTATGACGAACCAATAGGGTTTCAAGTATAGTCGCTTGGGTAATATTGATTAAATGGGTATAAAATGCAGAAGCGAGTCACATATTAAGGGCACAGGAGATGAACAAGTATTTTCCTGGAAGAGGTGGGTTAAGGGGATTTGGTCCTCTACCCCAAGGGGATTGATGCCTACTTAGAATAGCAATCACTACTGTTCATCCCTAGGGAAAGGATATGAGCCAGTAGTTCCTCTTTTTCTTGAAGCCTGGCCTTCAGTGAACACACCTCCAGCTGCGATTGTCCTCTGCATTGACCTCTTTCTAGCTCTCTATAATACTGGAATCTTTGGTTTTTAGGGAAAAAGCATGGTGCATGTGTGCCTCTCTCTTTTTTCTCAGTCTCTCCCTCTCGAAGTCACTCATTAGATAACAATGCGCTCCAATGGAAACTGGCTTACCTTTTGACACAGAGCTTTGGAAACAAAAAATATAAACTACATTTTCATGGATTACTTCTTAAAAGCTCTCCAGATGGTTTTATGTGACTCTTCGGCATCGTCCACATCTGCTCACGCCATCAAATACCTAGTGCAGCATAATGTCTTTTTCTTGAAGGTTAGTTCCCAAGTAAGCTGTAGAAAAATGTTCACGAAACATGGAAGGGCAGTGGAATTCCTAGTCGCGAGAAGAGGATTGTGTAGTGATTTCTTACATGTCTTAACATCCACTGGTTCCTAGAGGAAAAGGGGCCAGGGACTCTGATTAGCTGGCTGCAGATATAGAACTCATAAAGGTAAGGTGTTTGTGTCTCCCTCAAATTTACTCTAACCTGAGGGTGATGGTGGTTTAGATGTTGGGTGTCCTTGTAAGGGTGCATGGGTGTCCATGTGTAAAGCCCACTGCCCAGGTGCTGGGGTTGGGAGCTACTGTGGCTCTTTGAAGAGACGGGGCCTGGTGGGCGCTTCTCAGGTCATTGGAGGTTGCCCTTGTAGGGTGTAGAGAACCCAGTCTCTTCTTCCCTCTCTCTCTGTTCCAGTTTAAGATGTGACCCCTTGTGCCAGCATGTGCCCCTGCCATGATGTGCTGTCATCTCCTACCCTCATCAGAGGCCAAATGAATGAGGCTTTCCCGTGTAATCTTGGACTTGGATTCCAAAACTGTGAGCCAAATAAACCTTTTCTCTTTACAAGTTAGCTGCCTCTGATATTTCACAGGAACAACTCACAACTAATATGGGAAGGGGGTCTCTTGGAAGAAATTAGGTCATGACTGGGATCGGTGTTCTTAGGCCCCAGGGAGCTGCTTGCTCCTGTTGCTGTGTGAGGACACAGTGACAAAACAACCAGCCATGAACTTGGTGGTAGGGCCTCACCAGGGGCCAAATCTACAGGCACCTTGATCTTGGATATCCCTTGCTCCAGAACAGAAGTACATTTCTGCAGTTTATAAGTCTTTGATATTTGTGTCATAGCAGCTGAGCAGACTAAGACCTTAGAAGACTTCAGGGCTAACGTCATCTTACTAACTAATGCGGCTATGTTCGAGCTGGGTGCTCAGGGAAAAGAGAAAGCTGAGAAGGGGTGAACACACCTGTAGAGAGAAGCAGAGGCGAAGTGCCACGTGCTGAGAGGAAGAAATCAGCCTCCCTTCCTGCAGCCTCCTGGGAAGACTTCACCAAGATAGCACAGTAGCCCCTCCTGAGCTGGTGCCAACCTGAGGCTCTCCCATCAGGAGGCGGGGTCTATGCACTGCTCCCCGACTCCTGCTGGCTTGGTGATTAGCTTTCATCCAAGGAATGTGTTGGGCGCCTTTCCTGTGACTTCGGGATAGGCCAGAGATGACCCTGCCATTTCTGTTTTGCTGGAATGGGAGCCGGTCACTGTGTAAAGATGGCTGAACCAGGGCACCCATGATGGGGACCAGGTAAGGAGGAAGTCTGTGTAGAGGAGACCGGAAGGGGCCCAACCCAGCCAAATGAAGCTGGGACATGAATGAGGCCGGATTGGCTTCTCTAGCTCCACAGGCCACCTCAGCTGACACCATGAGAAGGGAGAGATTGGCCACACCAGCCTGCCAAGGTGTCCCAGCCATTCCAGGGGGAGCCCCAGCACCAGAGGACAGACATTTTCCTATCAACCCCACCCCAATTCCTGACTCCCAGAATCACAAGAATTTAAGGTTGTTTGGAGCCACTAGGTTTTGTCATGCCACAGAAGAACCCCTGTGCAATAGACTCTCCTCTTTTTTACCAACAGAAATCTGATTGCACTCCCGGCAAACCTATGTCACTTTTTAAAAATAGTTCCTCCATCATTCTTTCAGCTAGAGGTAACCATCTGACTAACTTCTGGCCAAGGAGCTGTCCTTTGTGAAAACTCTAGGAGAGCTTTCTGAAAGGTTAGATGTGTCCAACATTCCTTTTCACTTTAGTTTCTGAATTCGAGACTTCAACACAGAGGCTCTGCTTGGATGGGCAGCAGTCATCTTGCAACCAAGAGGACAAAAAAAAAAATCCCACCACTGGATTCCTAATGACATGAATGACTGCCTAATTTTGAAATTATTTCATGAGAAAAATAAGCCTTGTATTTTTAAATCCAATATTACTATTCATTTGTCATTGCTTTCTTGATTTTTTGATGTTTGTTTGGCTTATTTAATCGCATTAAGCATATTTCTAATTTGCACATGACAGATTCCAAGCCCCCACAAGACACAGGTGCATCTCTCTCCTGGGATCCTAGGAAGTTCCACTGTGTCTTACTATTTTTCATTTCTTTTCAGCAGCTTGAGTAGGATTCTGTTGCCCGTCATTGTCATTAAGCAATCCTACGCCCAGACAAGGAGCCTGAGGAAAAGGCACGGAGGGAGAGGTCTGCAAGGGTAACTTCTGCTTCACCAAACGCAAGGCCAGAGGCCCCCTTCTGAGCAGAGAAGAGGTTAGGATGATCACCAACTCAGGCTTCCAGTCCCTGGAAAGATGGCCAGGGGTCTTGGCATGGTCTCCTTTTTGGAAATCAGCTGAGCAAGACAGGAACTAAGCTCTGCACAGCCCTCCCTCGGGGTACAGGCACCACAGAGGTCATCTTGGAGGCGTGGGGCACAGCATTTTTGTGTAGTCAAAGCACTGCCAATCTCTTCTCTGGTTCCTTCTGTGGCCGCGGGCTTTGGTGCTGTGTCTAATGACATGGAATGAATCAGCCCATTCATTAGTTCTGGTTTCTTGGAAACATCTTCTCCACACAATCTTCCATCTGCAGGGCTCCCATTTCCTGCTGCACTGAGGCAGCGGCTGACAGTCTTACATCTGATCTGCAGAGAGGCTGGCTTGGGTGAGGCCCTTTCTGCTGTGGAGGACCCCAGGCCTGTCCTAATGTGACTTTCAGGCAGCACCTAGAGGTGTGCTATGAGTGACCTTTATAAAGCCCAGAGCCAACCTCCATCCCAAGAGGGTGGTGAGTCCCAAGCTGCTGCTACTCCTGGTGAGGAGGGGACAGCATTCTCTGTTTTCCTGCTTGCAAAATCTTTCCAATTTAGAAAAGGCTCCAGGAAAAACCAATGTTCATTTTTTTCACAGCACAGCTGAAAGCCTCCCCTTTTTTCTATACAACCAGAAACTTCCTTCCAATAGAATTATGGGTATTTAAATGTCATTTCAATGCTAGCAGGACTTTTTACCTTCATAGTTACTTGGGGGAGGGTGGCAAAGAATGAGGATGAAGAAAAGTTGATAGTTCTTTTCTAAATACCTTATGCAAAACCATTTTCTGAAGAAAAGTGTCGGTTGGTTACTATCCAGCGTTTGACCTCAAAGTGGGGAATTGCATCCTGGTGGGAAACGAGAAATTCATTTCTGAGCACTAAATTGTAGATATTTATCTGGAAAGAAGCTCAGACTATATTTTTAAATTAAAAATGTGGGTTCTAAAACTATGCATAGTATGATCTTAATTTTGACTAAATAGAGAAAGAGAAGGAAGGAAGGAAGGAAGGAAGGGAAAACTGTTTTAAATACACGTTTGTGTATTTACAAAAAAGACCGGCAATCTTAAATATTAAAGGTGACTATAATATTTATTTGTGATTTCTGTATTTTTATTGTTTTACATTTCAGACTTTGTATAGTGAACAAATATCATGTTAATGTTATTAAAAGTATTATGTTTACAGACATTAACTAATCCTCTATGGCATTTCTGAAAATCATGTATTGTGGGTTTCTCACAATATTAACATCTAAAATGGGCGATGCTTTATTTTCCAACTAGTTATCTAATGCATGGAACAGATCAACTGAAGCACATCAAGAATTCAAATATATCTTAGAATCTCATCTCCTCTCCTCCAAGATTATTTTTAGGTTCCCAGCTGAATGTAACATGCTTCTATTACAAGTTATGACCTTTTGGTCACTCAGTAAATATTTTCGAGCATTGTTATTGTTTGGATTTTAAGTATCTCCTGAAGGTCCATGTGTTAAAGGTTTGGTTGCTGTTGGGGTGGTAGAACCTTTAGCAGGTAGGCTTAGTAGAAGAAGCTAGGTCAATAGCTTGAAGGGGATATTGGACCCTGGCCCTTCCCTCTCTGTTTTTCCTGGCTGCCATGAGGTGAGCAGCCTCCTTTACCATGTGCTCCCTGCTTTGATGGGCTGTCTCACCACAGGCCCAAAGGCAGCCATGAACTGAAACCTTCAAATCTGTGAAGCAAAATTAATCTTTTCTCCTTGTAAATTAATTGGCTCAAGTATTTTAACCCAACAGTAGATACCTAACTAACACAAGCGTCTACTGTGTGTAGTGAGCCAAAGGGAAACTGGTGGAGAAAGACATGGCTTATCCGGGGTTCACTCAGGGAGGATAACGAGTTTTATCCTGACAATCAGCTTTTGCTATTGGTTTAGGGTTCCTGGAGGGCATGTGTACAGGCTCAGGGGAAGACAGTCGTGGTTTCCTGGCAGGATCTGCTGTGGAAAAGAAAAATGGTGGCAGGTATGCTGGAAATTGAACAACTCTGGGTGCTGTTCATAACAAGGAAGAGAAAGAAAAGCAGAAAAGAAACAAAGGAAGAGCAAAGAATCTGATTAGCCAATGTAAGAAACACTGTCTTTGATTAACAGCTGGCCTTGTCCCATCCCCATTCTTACCTCTCATGCTGCTGGTTTTTCACTTTGCTTTTTCTATAAGCTAAAATTCTTTCCTAGAGGCTGAGAGCCAGGCCCGGCTGAAGCAGGAGACCTTCCTTCAGTTTTTCTCCCTTATCCCCATCCCAAGAGAATATGTGCAAAAGCACCAATCCCAACAGGTCCTGGATTATGTTCATCCCTTCTAGCATCTGTCTACACATGGATAGTAGGGATGCCTACTGGAATCTGGTTTCTTTTCCATTTAAGAAAGCAAAGATTGAGGTTAGGTACTCCATTTTGACAAAAATAAGATAAATTTGAAAATGCTGGAGATACGTGGTTTGCTGGTTCCCACCTCTACAGCTGCAACCATTTACAAATCTTTCTAATGTTTTGTCAGATTCCGGATCCAATACCTTGCTGTCATGCAGAGGTGCCCATAATGGTTATTTATGCTCCTGGTAAGTTTATTCCCCCATTCGGCTAGGGTCATTTATTTCCACGGGAGGGTGAGTTATACAATATTGGTTTTCATGAGGTGCTGCACTGACATTTTTGCACTCTAGGAGCAATGGGGGCTTAGAGAGGCTGGCTGAGTCCAAAGGTAACCAGCTCAGGAACAGATCCTAGGTGAGAAGGGTGACCTTTCTCCTCATACTTTCATCAATGCTCTCCTTGCTTCTCTTTGTCTTGTTTGTGTGTTCGGTTGTTTGGCAAATTCTGAGCATTGATATTTTTCATGTTTTGCCTTTTAAAATCATTTGTTCACCCAGAACTGGGTTCCAGGGCCCCTAACTTGAGGATCATTGTCCCCTCATTTTTGTCTTTGGTTTATCTCCACCCTAAACTTCTAGTGCCTGATTGTTGGAGGAGTTTGGAATCACAGCAGCTAAGAAAAGCCCATGAGTGAATTAGCTCAGTGACTTTGGGATAAGTGAAAAAGCCATGAAGCTCAAAAAAACGTAAACACTGGAAACTCTCTCTCCAGTTCAGGACATGCCCAGTGGGATGAATTCACCTGTGTCTGCTCCTTTAAAAGCTGCGGTTCCTGAGGGACAGGGAGATGCTTCTTTCCTAGAGTAAATAACTGGCCTAGGTGAATGTTTGATGGGTTGTGTGAAATCCCCAGAAGTCTCAGGGCATTAAACAGCACAGTAGATTAAACGACACCAATTACCATTATATTACCCTACCTCCAGAGAATGATTAAAGCGTAAACCATCACAAGGAATTTGAGTGATCTCCATGACTCAGTCTGCAAAGAAACCAGTCCAGGAGAAGGTTCTGAGGCTATTGGAGGAGCCAGAGTCAGCTGCCCAGCAAGCCAAATAGCAGTGTCTCTAAGTTAGGCTCCAACCTGCTGTCTGAGCTCCATGTTTTTAAGCCACTCCACATAAAGATCTATCAATTCCTAAAAATTAATGCCATGGCACCCTAATAACTTACACTGGAATCGCTCTTGGCAGACACTCCATACAGTAGTTTTCATTAAAAAGTTGACAGATATGATGTGGTTGGTTTCGCCTCCAATGACAGTTTATCATAAGGATAGAAAACTCACAACAGAGAAATAGCATTATTATTAATAAGCATTCATTAGGCCTCCACAGCATGCAACTTGCCGAAGAGGCTAAAGACATAGAGGATCCAGCTAAATTAAAATCTAAATAAAGACCCATTAAAATTTAGGCATGAAGTTGGTTGTGTGGGTACTAGAGCTGCCACTTGCTACAAGAAGTCCGGAAGCTTTCTGGGGGGCAAGGGAGAGTGAACCCGAATGCAGCCTTCTGTTGACAATGACAGTGAACAAGAAGCTATATCTCCTGAGGTTATTTTCTTCCTATCCTTCTTCCATAGGAGTAGGATTAGAAATGCCGCTGCACGCAGAATTCTTTCCATGCAGATTATTTCTAAGAGAGTCCCTGTTGACCCACCTACCCTGGTGACATCTCAGAGAGAAACTGTAGGTGTCTCTGCCTCAGTGGAGAGTCCTGATATTGCCAGGTGACAGAAATGTTTCATTGTGCTGTTTGCATCCTACTTTAATTTCCTCAGTCAAACACAGCTTCTAATAAAGGGGCGGCTATCCTTCTGCCCGATTCCTCTGACCTACTTTGACCAAATGAAATTACATCCATACTGGAAAGGGCTTTTCCCCCTGACTAGGAAATACTCTTCAGAAGAAATGTTAGTTGACTGTGTGATATTTCTGCATTTCTCATGCTATGACCTGTGGTCATTCCTGGAAATTAATTATGATTTAGTCTAAGTACAGGTACCCTCTGGACTTGACTCTTGGTCTGCCAGAATTTCTCCTTCACTGGTCCAGTGATCTTCAGCTCTCTCAGCCAGTTCTTCACAAGGACAGGCAGTTAGATGCAGAGAAACCCAGTTACTTTGGGGTGTAAATCAGGCTCTTCTACTTACTAACTATGTAGCTTTGGGCAAATTACTTTACCTCTGAGCCTAAATTGAAAATGCATAAAATAAGGGAAATTATTCCTCCCTCAAAGTGCAGCTCTTGGGAGGCTGAGTCAGGATTGCTACAAGTTTGAGGGCAGCTGGGCTACATAGTGAGTTCAAGGCCAGCCTGAGCTACATATGGAGACCCTGTCTCAAAAACAAACAAACAAAAAACAAACAAACAAAAAACACCTTGAGACAACAGGTGTGGTGTTGAACCTATAATTGGTAATGTCCATTGTTATTATCTTGCTTCTGTGATAATCTGAGGCCCGGAGCCTGATTTCTCATTATCACATGACTTAATCATGATTAGTTATTGACGTTTACTTTTTTTTTTTATTATCTTGTCTTCCCAAATTAAGAACGCAAAAGTTTAATAGATATAAAGAATAAGGACACGTAATATGAACATATCCCTGTATTTTCCACTTCAAAATATTGACAGACTCTATTCCCGTGTTAGAAAAAGTACCCTCTGAAGCAAGAGGACTATAAAGCAACAGCAGCACGCTTGTTAACACTGACTAATTCGGATACTGAGAGTTGGTGGAAAGACATGGTACTCCCGAATATTACACAGAGAGACAACGTTTCTGATGGTACACAGTCCAAGGGGGACGCTGGAATGGTTTATAGCAGTGTTGGCCAAGCTGTAGATGCGCGGGAGTCAGCCGCGTGTCCACCACAGAGGCTGCGTCGTTAACAGGCCAGGCACGCACTGGGGATGTGGGAGGATCACCTTCGGATCCACGGGAACCTGGACGCCTATGATTACAGAAAGGGATGGACAACGTAACCCCACCTCTGTCTTGCTCCCGGCTTCTCATTGTTCCTCCTTGTTCTGTCTCTGTGTTCTGTCTGTCCACCTCTCCTACACACACACACACACACACACACACACACACACACACACACACACGGTAGCCATGGAACCGGAGAAGAGGTGATGCTCCTCCCCTCACATGAACAGTCCAGGTGCAAGGAGGAAGGGTGCCCGAGCACCCCAAGCCAGACAAGAAAACCAGTGACAAAGAACATATTCCCTTCTGAGATGTTCAACCCTGCAGCAGCAGGAAAGCTACAAAAGTTCACTGTTTGGTGGAACCCTTGAAATTTCGAGGATCCCAGTCAAGTGTGGAGGCAGGAATGAAGGGGAAAAGACCAACGAATTCTAGTCCACGCTAAGGCTGCAGACGGTGAGGCTGGATGGAGAAATCAAAGAGGTGCCTGAATCCACGTGAGCATTCATAAATCTACGAAAGGGGGCTTCCAGGCTTTCCACAGCGGTGTGTGCTAGAATTGGCTGGGTTACACTGCGGGGACAAACTCACCCCAAAACCTCAGTGGCTTCAAACAACGAAGATTCTTTCTAGCTCATGCTGAGTATCTGTCTAGAGTTGTCTGTGTGCTCTGATCAATGTCACTCTTGTCATTGTCACCTGGGACCAGAGAGATTGAATAGCCACCCCCTGAAACATTTCGAGAGTCCCTGGCAGAGGAATAAAGACGGGGTATTCTGGAAAGTGTCACATTGACAATTAAACCAGAAGGGCATGCTCATTGGCTAGGAACAGTCACATGACTCCTCCTAGCCAATGGAGTTGAAGCACAGCAAGCACTAAGGCGTGCCCAGGGCAGGGGATCTGGGTGATGGCCCCAGTTTCAACGTAGTGGAGCCTTTTTTATTCAAATAAAATATTATGCAGGATTCACAACCTAAGGCATCTAACCAGAGCTGGTCTGACAGCTTTTTTTTTTTTTAAGCTGGGGGGACAAGGTCATGTTGGAGTTCAACCCTTTCCAACCCCCGTGCTTTGTCAGATGCCCCCTGCACGTCTTGAGGACCCTGGGTTCCTGGAGACAGTGTGGCAACCATGGCTCTAATGCATGCGCTGTGTTATGCACCTTGTTTAAATACTGTTCTCCATTTATTGACGATTAATTATTTTAACAAATGATTTTATTTTAATGGAAAAGGTACAATTAAATAGAAAAGCATCAGTCTGTAGCAAGCCTTGCTGCTTGAACAGGATTGCTGTAAACAAAGCATTATTTTTATGTGTCATAAATGCAGACACATTGTTTATAAGAAAATAAAAGTCTTTAAAAATAGCCTCTGGCCTTTACACCTAGTCCAATCAAATGAAACATACACAAAAATCCATTTTAGAGAGCCAGGGATTTAGCTCAGCGGCATAAGTGCCTGCCTGGCAAGTGCAAGGTCATGAGTTTGATCCCCAGTACCAAAAAAAAAAAAAAAGAAAAAAAACTCCATTTTTAGAGAGTTGATTCCTAGTAGCACACAGAAAGAAGAAAGAAAAAAGAAAGAAAGAAAGAAAGAAAGAAAGAAAGAAAGAAAGAAAGAAAAGGAAAGAGAGAAAGAGAAAAAGAAAGAAAGGAAAGGTGCATGTATGCTAAGGACATTATCCTAAGCAAAAGAAACCAGTTGCTAAAAGAGAAATACTGTGTGTGCTGTCACTTTCTGAGGTATCTAGAGAAATCACAATCAAAGAGATGTAAGGTAGCATGACAATGGCCAGGAACTGGGAAAGGATAATGGGAGTTAATGTTTAATACACAGCTGCCATTTTGCAAAGTGAAAAAGTTCTAGAGATCAATTACACAACAATATGAATATATTTTACACCACTGAACTAACACTTAAAAATGGTTATGATGATACCTTTAATGTTACGTGCATTTTACTACAATTTAAAAAAACAAAGCTATGGAAGTGTACCAAAAGTTCCAAACTCTTTCTTAAAAAGACCAAAGTTGGGCTGGGGTTATAGTTCAGTGGCACAGCGCCTGCCTGGCAAAGTTGTGAGTTCGATTCCCGGTACCATAAAAAAATAAAAAAAATGAAAAAAACAAATAGAGCCAAATTAATTTTTCATTACACTCCCACATTAGATAGTATTTAAAATACTTTTCTTTTTTTCCTAGGTCTCCATTCAAAATCAAATCAAAATTGAACCTCTTAATCACAACATAGAGAAATATGACACAAGTCCAATCTCTGCTGAAATCGTCGCTGTCCACTTCACTCTCCACATTTCCCTCATTACCCTCAACCTTGACCAGTAGAGAAATACTTACCCTGCTATTGGCCCACCCAGGAGGCAGTGGACTCCCACCCAGGGTAGCTGGAGAAACTGAACTTGTGAAGTGTTTCTGGCCCAAAGGGGAAGAAGAAGACACTGCCATGTCGGGAAGTTCTGCCTGGTGAGACCCTGGCACCTCAGGACTTCGCTGGACTCGCTTTGTGGAGGCTGGCGCACTCTGGACCTCCTCCGCTGATGACAGAAGGGGCGCAGACAGTGCACAGTGTGGGGGCTGCGGGGGCCTCCCCAGAGCGGACTCAGCAGAGCGGCGCCTGGTTCGTTGTCACGGTGGGAGCACCTGTTGGTGACTCAGATGAGCTCTGAGGTCTGAGGGACCAACTGTGTGGTCTGAGGCAGGCAGGTTGCCTGACCTTTGATTTCAGTTTTCCACCTGTAGGGGAGGAGTTAACAGTAACCTAAGGATGAGGAGAATTCATGCGCTTATTAAACAAATACACATGTGGAGCACCTTATGTAGCAGACACTGTGCTAGAACCGGGGAATATACCCATAAACAAAGTAGGTGGAAATCCTGATTCTCAAGGAGCTTAGAGTCTTCATTGCTGGAAACTGACAATGAGTAAACAAGTACATGACAAGTTCATGCTGCTCTGGAGATAAAGTAGGAAAGTGTGTGTGTGTGTGTGTGTGTGTGTGTGTGTGTGTGTGTTAAATAAAGTGGCCAAGGAGACTCTCATTGAGAAAGCAATCTGAGTGAATCAAAAGACTTGATGGAGGCAAAGGAGTAAGCCATGCAGCTGTCTGGCCGAGAGGATACAAGTGCAAAGGTCCTGGGGCCAAGATGGCTGGTTCAAAGCAAGGAGGTGCAGGGATAAAAGGAGTGGTTGGAGCAGTGTCAGCAGGTGCCAGAGGCCATTGTGAAGGCTTTAATGTTTATTCTGAGTCAGAAAAGAGAAAGCTGGTGGTGGGGAGGACATGACCAAATTCACATTTTAACAGAATCTTTCTCACCTCTCTGTCAAGAGCAGACTGAAAGAGACAGGGACAGAAGAAAGGTGACCTGCCACCAAGGTTTTGTGATGGTCCAGGTGAAAGATGATGATGAGTTGGAGCCAGGTGGTGGCTGTGGAATTGAGGTGATTAATTTAACACCTGTGAAGTGTGGGCCACTGTCTGTGGCACTCGGTAAGAGTTCACGGAGTGGGATGGTGGTGATATCATTAACAAGGTACGGGGGAGAAGAGTGTGAAGTTAGCGGCAAAAGAAACATACAACCTTCGGTGTGCCAGGCATGGTGTGAACAAGGGAAGGACAGGGCGAGAAGCCTGGGCATCGCAGGCAATCACAGAGGTGCTATTTTGGGATCAGGAATAAAGATTTTTCTAAACTTCAAAGGCACCATATGGGGGCTCCAGCAAGGGGCCTCTTCTGTACCAGAGCCTCTGGAGGAGCAGAGAAAGAGGGAAAGTAAGGTCAGCCAGGACAGTCGAGATTGAGGGACACTGGAGCGATGACAGCAAGCCATTTTGTTTGTGTGTTTCTATGTATCAAGATACAGAAAGTAGAAATCAGCCTGGAAACTGAGAAACCATACAAGTACCTAATAACTCCATCTTTGGACCCTTGAATTTCTCAGGATCAATATCCAAAGGAGCAAATGTGAAGTAGGGCTGATCTTTCAGGAATCTAATGATCCTTTGCCCTCCCTGCTTGGAGCAGATTTTGGAACTTCTTCCAGGAACCCACGCTACAAGAGAACTCTCTCTAAGAAAGCCAGTGTTTTGAGGGCAGTACTTCCACATTTCCTTGAGGTATTTTGGGTTGCCTGCTCACCCCACTGATTGAGTCACACCTCTAAATGTCCACACACATTTGGAGTAAAGATGGTTGCCAGGTGCTCCTAGGGCTCCTGCTGCCCCTGGCAACCAGCTCTCTGTAACTACAGGAAAGCACTGGCGTGCACCCCAGACAAGCACCTACAACCCAGAGTTTGGTGGGCCACCACAGAGTCTCCTCTGAACAGAACACTTGTTTGAGTTGTTAACTGGAGATAGAAAATAGCTCAGGAACAGAACTGTTGAGCAGGTCTATCTGCAGGATGAGATGTTCTACAATGGCACCATCCAATATGGCTGCCAGTGGCCACAGGGGGCTTCTGGGTATTTGTAATATGGCTCAGGCACCTGATGGACTGTGTTTGAAAATTCTATTTTTATTAGGTAGATTTTCAGTTTTCATGACCGTTTTGGAAAGCACAGCTCTGGAAAGTTTATCACATTTAGTCCTCAACTCCATCCTTTTTTACTCAGCAAAGAACATGAAGGTCTGTGGGTTTGGGGTCCTAGTTTTAGTGATTTGGGGAGCACATGTGGAGTAATGAGGATTGAAAGTAGCCTTGGAGAATCAGACATAGTGACCAGCAGCTGAGGGACCAGGTCATGCTCTGATGTTTCTCTGAGACTCAGTCCTTTACTGCTTTCCTTGTAAGAAATTTTGAGAATCAAAGCACTCTAAAATGTAAGGTTTTTTTTTTTTTTAATAGGCTCTTTCTACTACTTAATCTTTTCCTAGAGCCTCAGGACTTCTAAACGAATGAGAAACTATTTAATGATAGAAATGTAGACTATTTCCTATTCTTCACTGATTTCTAAATCCATTCCATCCTAAGGCAAGAAGAAAAGTGTGTTGGCTTTTTGGCCATGTTCCCAATATTTACAATAAGAAACGTCAAGGCCACCCCTAAGTCTAAGTGACAGAAGAGAACACGACGTCAGCTCTGAAAATAGCAACCCCTCAGCCAATCAAAGGCCTGAGGGTCCATTTCTAGTGTGGAGTGTTTGACTGTTGTTTATGTAACTTACCTTCACAGCTAAAATCACAGGGACAGAGAGTGGTAACTCTGTATGTGTTACATTACCTTTCAATGATAGATACGAGAATCTATGTTAAAGTGAAGAATTGCTGTTATTTCTTAACAATGGAGGAAGCAGATTCTAAGTAGAATAGTAGGAAACTGAAGACATGGCAAACAAGGCAGGGACAGCAACTGCTCTATGGCAGACGCAGAAAGGCGCTGCCAGCGTCCATGTGTCATTTCTTATTTGATCTGTTCAACAACCCTCTGAGGCTGCTGTTATGATTTCAAGAGAGGTCGAATAAGAGACCTGAGGTTGCACAGATGATGCATGATAGTGTCAGATTCCCACCCGGCCACCTCCGTCCAGAAGCCCGGGGTCCCCTGCATACCGTAATGGAAGATGGCTCGGTTAACATTAAGAAGCTTTTAATTTTTTGAGGTAAGATTTGTATCTTACCTACTTCTAAAAGACTTGAGGCAACCTAAAGATTAAAAGGGGGTTCGAGAAGGATTTAAAGAGAACACACTCGCTGATGAAAGCAAATCATGGTTTCAGACGCCCAAACTGAGCAAATTCCCACAGTCAGGCATTCAATTTGGTTTTACCTTTTTTGACAGCTAAGCCAAAACGGGAAACGCATTGGATTGCATAGATTTTTTGTTTTCTGACCATGTAAAACATACATATTCGTCTACAGGGGCAAAATGCTTTCCTGGAATTAAACTTAGGTAAGAATTCATCCCATGAGTCCTTGGTTAAAGAACGTAAAGTGACACAGACTGCCGTACTCTCCTCATTTGTAAAAATGAGGGGCTAGGTTAATGTCACCTTCCAGTGCCATCGGGGCATGAGATATTGCTAACTAAAGTTCCATGAAAGAGTCCAAAACACTGGGCAACAGAGTGCTACTTTATCGACCATCTACAAAGACAGAAGACATAATATACTAAAGCATAGCTTAGTGAAGGAACTTCTATAAGGATCTGAGAGAATATGAGCTGTGACTTCGCTTTATGAGGTCCAGCAATGCAGAAGCATCTCAGAGAATATCAATGACAAAGGGTTACCATGGCCATCGGCCCTTGTAGAGGCCACACATGGTGGCTAATGCAGGGATTAGGTGGGCGATGCCAATGAGACATCACCCTTTGGGTAGCAGGCATAGACACACAGGTTCAGAGAAAAGTCTATAAATGGATAGTAAATATTTATGGTTATTTATTTAAAATAATTGAACAAGATTCTATTTCAAGGGTGTGTACTAGAGAATAAAAAGAACAGGAAGTGTGGTTTCTGCCTCTGGGAAGTCTCACACAGCATTTAGTGACCTTCTAGCGATTGATATGGGGGGGGGTGATCATGCATTCTAGGATATTTATAGCAGTACTCACCAGATGCCAGAAGCATCACCACAGTTGCAACCAACAGTATAATCAGACATTTCCAAACATGTCCTACTTCTGGTTGAGAATCATTGCTGTATTATATAAGAGAAAGGGGGAAAAATACATGAAAGAGAAAGTCCCAGTGATTCTGATACAATGAGCATAAATTGTTGCAATGATCCAAAGGCTGGAAAGTTCACTTCCAGCAAAAAAAGGAAAATCAGAGATTAAAGAAAATTGAGGATGCATTTAAGCTGAGCTTTTGCGGATTTGGTTAGATGGGCACACATTATGTACATAAAATAGAAACCATGGTCAGCCTGGACACTTGAGGGCAGGGAGAGGAGGACTTTAAATAGCAGGCAGTAGGTTTGAGAGCGTGACTCATTAGCCCAGGGGAAGTTTCCAAATTTTGAGTTGAGAATAGGATTGTTCAACCTGCTCAAAGAAAACAGCAGACAGCTATGTAGAGGCTAAGGGCCTGAATGTTTGTATCCTCTTAATTCATAATGTTCAAACCCCAATCCTCAGAGCAGTAGTATTAGGAGGGGAGGCCTTCAGGAGGTGACACGAGGACAGAGCCCTCACAAATGGAATTAGTGCCCTTGTAGAAGGGATCCCAGAGAGCTAACTTGCCCCTCCCACCGCAGGAAGACACCATGAGAAGTTACTCTCTAGGAGGAAAAGGGATGTGAAATATGCCAGTCTCTTGATCTGGGACGCCCCACCTCCAGAACTGTGAGCAGTAATGTGTGACATTCATAGGCCGCTCAGGTTCATGTATTTTGTTACACAGCTTGGATGGACTAGCACACTGAGTGGGAGCACGAGAGATGGAAAGCGGAGGAATGAGTCCAAGCAAGAGAGCAGAGATGCAGTCAGTATTCCACGGCACAGTGGAGAAGCCTGCTGCCTGTGAGAAAGTGCTTTCCATCACACACACACGCACACACACACACACACACACACACACACGCCCCTCCAGAGACTTCATTAAGCCCCCACGACTGCAGCTTTCACAGTGCAAGTTTTCCCATGAGATTCTACGGGAGGAAAGGAAAGTAGACGCTGAAGACAAAGGAACACTGTTCCCTGCCCTGTATTTGAGATAAGCCACCCACTGTCCACAGTCCTGGCTTTGTCCCTGTCCCCAGCCCAGCCAGTCCCAGCCCTTCCCTTCCCAAGGCCTGCACCCTCTGCTGCGCTGAGGGCTGCTTTGCAGAGAGAGCATGGGGTGCCTCGTTCCCCATCAGCATTTCAGGCTTCTGTGCTCCAAGCGTTTTGCAGGGCTCAGTCCTTCCTGTCCTCTGCTGTGCCAGGGCTGAGTAAACAGTGACAAGCTACAGAACAAGAGCTTTTCCTCAGACGCCCTGCTGCTCTGACGGCTGCGTTCGAGCCCTCCTCGGATGGCACAGCGCTTCTGTGGAAAGCCCGGAGCCGCCACGGCAGAGAGACCTGAGGCCGTGGGCAGGGGCTACTTTCTGGGGTGCAGCCTGCGGGCAGCAGGCATGGGGCTGACAGGTGGCAGTTACGGTGACCAGGGTCTAGCAGGGACGGTTGTCTGGTATCTGATGGGAACACTTTGTTTGCACACAGCAGGCACTAGCACTGTGCTGTGTCATAAAGAATCCTGGTTTTTTTTTTTTTCCTAATTCTTAGCTGCCCTTAACTATGGCT
>RJWT010010718.1:0-23932 GCA_004365215.1 Cuniculus paca | reverse complement strand
TTGAATAAATTTACATTCTTAATGTAACTAGAATTTAGCTTTGCTGCATCCCCAAAATTACTCACTACACCATGAAGATAGTAGTAAAATATGGACACAAATACCATGAAACAGCCTTAAATACAAATGATTAGTGGTAAAACAAAAAATATAAATTTGTTCTCAGAACAAAATTTTGAGAATGAAATGATTTAGTAAATGCAACAGGAGAAAATATGAAGCAGGAATCAATGATGACTTTAGATTAGATTTATTAAACTGGTAACCATTTATGGTGAGTGGCAATGTGTATATTGTTATCAATGTTTGGCAAATTGTTGTGTGAAAGTTTCACAATTCATATGACAATTTAAAACCTATATTTTAATCATTATTTAAACAATGACCTCTGTGGTAAATGAAACAACTGAATTTTATTTGAACAGTATGAAAACTTATTATTTTCTGTATGAAATTCACTTATTTCAAATGAGAGAGAACACAAAACTTAGCTTTCTAAGTTTTAACATTCAAGCTTAAAATTTTTTTCAAGTGTTAATTTTAGTGGTAATAAAAAAGTCATATTTTTTTAAAGCACCTCACAAACAAACAGAACCAATATACATACAACACACTTTTCAACTGCTGTGGTGCCTAACTAGTGAAGTAATATTACTGCCCTATGAATGTGCCATTGCATGTGCTGCTTACCTGGGAAGAAACATTCAAGTAGAAAGGGTGTTCATGATGTTCATATGAGGGAGAAGGGCTCAACATATGTTGTTTTGTCTATTACTGGAAAAAAATGACACCTATATATGCACAAGATAGATAATTACAGCTAATCTCTTTATTTTAAAAACAAAACAAATGAAAATTGTAATTAAAATCAAATTATGGTCATGATGTCAGCATTTTTTTATTCTGTGAAAAAAGTGAGTTCATTCAATCATAAATTTTTCCTACAGTTCTGACGCTAAAATGTTTAACAGTTTTGAAATATGATTAAGAAACAAGCAAAAATACTTATGCTGAAAGTATCTACATAAACTATTCTTGGAATTAAGGACCTTGTTTAATGATTTTTTAAATGATAAATGTAGTAAATTTATTATATTTAGGATAGTCAGAATCTATCAATTGACAGACCAATAAATGAATAAAAATACAGTGAATATTTGAGTTTTTTCTAAAAATGTGACAGTAAAGGACTCAGTATCATTAAGCTACCTCAAAATATTTATACATGCTTTGAATGCACTTAGCCTATTGTGCTTGGTACTTTCTGAAGCAGTTTCAGTGGTCCCCTTTCATGAATGTCTTTAGTTGCACTGTTGTGGCAGCCTGGATGTTCTGAATTGATTCAAAACATTGACTTGTCAGGGTAATTTTGACTTTGGGGAAGAGATCGAAGTCACGTGCAAATGACACTCAGTGAAGAAGATGAGACAAGTCACATCATTTGTGAGCCTTTCTTTGAGTTGACTGTCATTCATTAGCACCATTCCCTGAATTTTGATCACATCTGGTGAAGACATTTATGAAGGAAGAGTTTCACAACTGCTTCAGAAAGTAGCAAGAAGAATAGTGTGGTTGAAGCAAAAGAATGTATTTTGAGGGGGATTAATAGCCATGTGTCTTTTACTGTAATAATTTTCATAATTAAACATTTGCCATGTACATAGATCACATATCACATATGTCATTTTTAAAAAATTAAAGGTAAATGTGTAGATTTTATGTTTTATTTTATCCCTAATTAATGTATAGAAATTATATATTTATGGGTACAGTACATTATATCCTTATATGTATGTGTCATGTAATGATCAAGTTAGATTTATCAAATCAACTAATTCAGTCATTTACACTTTTGTGATAAAATCAGAATTCTCTCTACTAGTATTTTGCAACTTGCAGCACAACACTGCTGATTATAGTCACTTTATTATGCAATAAAACACTTAGAACTTATTTCTTTTATCTAACAGTAAGTTTGTTCTCAATAACTGATATCTCCATCTCTTTTTTTGCCATACTCTTACCTTCCTGAGAACCATTACTCTATTATCTACTTCTGTGATACCACTGTTTTGGTTCCATATAAACATGAAATCCATGCAGTAGCTGTCTTTCTATGCTTGATTTACTTCACTTACCATGATTTCCTCCAGCTTCATTCATTTTAATGAAAATCAAAGGACTTCATTCTATTTTTATGGCTGGATACTATCACTATATATATATATATATATATATATATATATATATATATATGAACCATACATACACAAACATATATCTTTATGTATAGTGTCAATATGTATCATACATATCATGTATCTGGCTTTATAGTTTCTTTATCCATTAAATTCATTGATTGGCACTTCTTGGTCACTGTGAATAACTCTTTAATAATATGGGAGCACAGATACCTTTTGATACTGATTTCACTTCCTTTGCTAAAAATCAGGTGCTTATAATGTGTGGATTTATTTTTGGGCTCTATTCTTTTCCATTGATTGATATATCTGTTTTTATTCTAGTATCATGCAGTTTTTTATTACATAGCTGTAAAAATACAGCTTTGCTCTTTGTTCACGGTACTCAGATTTAGGTTGGATTTCTTAGGAAGAACAGTAGGCAAATTGTCAGCAAATTGACAAATTGATGAAAATTGTAAGCTTATGAATATCTTAATTTAAAAACATTTATTTCTTCACTTGATGAAACAAATGTGTTTTTTTCTTAATAAGCAACTGTTAAATCATATATACATTTTTAAATATGAATGCTATAAATGTAACTAAATTCACCTAAAGAAAAACTTCTTTTAATTTGCTACAGTCTAAATTGAATCATTCAACCCAGAATATTTGATACTTATAGTCTGGACACTGAGAGTAGTTCTTGTATAGGAATAATCCACAGATTCAACTCAAGCTTCAAGTGACTGGTTACAAATTCACAATCAACTAGTTGCAGATACCAGTAAATGGCATTTATTAAATAGAATGAAAAATCAGTTGTGGAAAAATGTTATAGAAGAGTTAAATGTCAGATTAGATATACATTCTGAAAAAAAGAAAACTGGAAACGAGCTCAATAAAATGTAAAGAATAAACCAGAGAGATAAAATAAAATGAAAGTGTTCTTATGGATATAAAAGAATGAATTAGATAGAGCAATATATTACTAACTGATGTGAAAGAAAATATGAAGAGTAGAAACAAGAGAATATGAAATACATAATCCTTGAAAATTTTCTACGGTTGAGTAAAATCTTGATTTCTTACATTCAAAAGTCTTAGTGAATCCCAAACAGAATGAATAAAAAGAAATTCACACTTTAGTATTCCAGAAAAGTTGTTATTAAAAACAATTACATGTAAAAATCTTTAGTTAAAATAAAACATAATAAACTGCATATTAATATCAATATTGAAATATATGACAATGAAAACAAATTAAAATACTGAACTACTCTAACTGGAAACTTATATTTGTATATCAAGTCATTAGTTAAATTTTATGTCCAGATCAACATTTATTAAGAAAATGGTAACTAAATTAAGTACATTTCAGAGAAATGAAAATCATGTAAAATAACTGCAAATAGATCTGTATCAAAATATACATTAAATATTATCATACTCTGAGACAAAAGAAATCGAGTCTCCAGAAAGGACTAAGATATAAACGAAAAGACTGAACAAAGGAACAGGAAATCATGGCTCGTATAAAAAATACTGTTTGAATAAATAATAATAATATTGAGTATATTGATTAGGATTCTGAAGAATTTTAGATCTCACCTCTCTGGGTCAGAAATGTCAAATATTTTTGTGGTCATCATTAATCTCTCGTCAATGGGATGGAATCTAAGATAACAGATATGGTATCTAAGATATCTTTCTTTGGGATCTATAAGAAGTAGGCCCTGGGACAAGGATTTGGGGTGGGCTAGTTGGTTGGCTATGATCTAATTCCAGGGACAACAACACAAAAGTGGTAAATTTAAATAGGGGAGATCAGGAGACAATAAAATTTACGTTTGTAGATCAAGGCACAACTGTTGAAAATTAGAAACTTATCTTTCTGAGGAGCTATGTAAAACAATCTAGACAACACATGCCTCATATTTTTTCCACCTGAAGTTTGAAGAAGTGAGAGTATTTAGACACCAAATTCTGCCTGTCAGTGCTTGAATGTGCTGGGAAGGGGAAGATTGATTCTGCCAGACTTTTTTGGCTACCTTCCCTGAACACGGGAAAGGAAGGCTCCACCAGACCAAGAAAGTCCTCAGCTAAATACTGCAGAAGCTGGAAGTTGGAAGCATTTTCAGCAAGTGTTAAAATGTCAAAGATTGGTAGGTGTGAGTGGAGTCTTAAATACACTACTATTAAAAAAAATAAAAAAAAACACTACTATTCTAAGGAACAGATTTTTCTTTCTATTTTGCAATCAGAGCATTTTTCAAGCTTCTGCTATGTACCTAAGGAATTACCGCATTTTCTGGGACTATGAGCTATGCTTTGCCTTCCCCTCAGTGATGAAAAATTATTTTTCTTTGGTTTTCTGAATTAAAAATATACTACAGTAATATTTTTCCTTAAATAAGAGAAGATAAGTATTTTGCAAAATATATTTTACCACTAGCACATGTTTAAACGTGAGGCCGAGAGGGAGCTCCTTAATCTCTCCTAACATTTTCCACAGTCTTCCAGAATACAACACCTAACCTGTAGCATAAAGTCAAAAGATGACAGCTGTATGTGGTGGTTCTGATAATCAAGTGACGCTCAAACAAATCTACAACAGTGGAATTCTAAAAACTACAGTGATTTATGGAGTAAATAAGGTTTCAAACTGGGAGGAAGCTACACATACTAATTCATTGCCACTCATTTATTTTTTAGGCTGAATATGTGATAAGGAGCCAGGAATTGTGGTGAAACTGGCTAGAGGTGGACTATAGAGTGAACAACTAAAAACTAGAATTGAAATTTGGTAGAAACCCAATTCAGTATGACAATCAAGGATGAATTCTGATAGAAAAGCATACTTATATGTCTCTTCTAAGAAACACTGCAATTAACTTCCTTAACAGTACATCTTGTTGTTTACTGTTATGACTCATGTAGAGATGTCCCCCCTGAAAGCCTCATGTAGTCACAATGCTTTTACAGAGGTAGCTGAGTCTAGAATGTGTGATGCTGGGATTAAGGGTGTGTGATTAGTAAATCAGTCCACTGATTGGCTTGGCACAGTTCTGATTAGATTTGAGAGTATGAGTGTGACACCCACCATAGGGCAAGTAACCTGCATATAATGTAAAGGACAGAAAAAATCTTGTCTCACCCTTTTGTGGCTCTTGCTGTCTTCCATCACTATGAACTGTTCATTGCCAAGCCACCCTGCCTTGGGGTCAGCCAATTATGGACTGAAACCTCCACAAACTGTGAGCTAAATATACCTTTCCCCCTTTAATTTTGGGTGTTGGGTATTTTGTTCCAGCAACGAGAAAAGTAACTAAGACATTTACCTACTTCTAAGATACACCTTGATTGTCTTAGGATGATATCTAAGAACATTTTCTTCTGTTTAAAAGTTCACTATCAACACTTTCAAAGCTAGAGGGAGAAAGGTTTTCTAAGGAGTAAATGTTCTTTAGACACCACAGGGTTTAGGGGTTTGAATATCGTGAGGTTACTCCTCTAATTACTGATGATTTCTTCTGCTTTCCTCACAGCTAGCTTCCTCCTCAAGCTTTTTCCTTTCGTGGTATGGCAAAGAAGTCCAGACAGTGGTCAGTGGCAGCTTCAGGCTTCCATTATTCTTACACCAATTCTCCTAATGAAAACAGAAGACGTCCTCTTCCCAGTCGTTTGAACAAAATTCAAGGGAGAGCTCTGTTGTGTTGATATGTCTGCATTTCTTAACCATCAATATGGCCAGGAAGCTGGGATCCCTGAGAACTGAAATCTGGCTCACTTACTTTCCCTGTGTTGGTGGACAAAGAGTTCCCCACGAAGAACTGTTTACTTAAAGGGGGAAAAAGGGATATTTAATGGGAATGCCAGAAATTTTATTTTGCTTAGAAGTGCAGGTTACTCATGAAATTTAGGGCTGGTATAGAAGGACGTCTTCAGCAGAGTTTGCCTGAGAAAAAAATGAGCATATTCAAAAGTTTCAGCAGAATATAACTTTGTACCCTTAGGAGATTCTCATTCCGTTAAATTCTGTACATAATCAAATCGTATGATTTCTCTTACAGTTAATTTAAACAAAAATGTACATCATCATTATGACATCTATAGGTAGAGTCTGTAATATGCATTATTGACTAAATTTTCTAAATCTACTTTTACACTTTGAAGCTGAATTTACAAAAATGCCTCTGACAACAATGGAAATAAAATCCTTTTATAGCAATCTCATGTGGTTACACATATTGTTTTGCTGTAATGGGATTCTGTTAATATCAATGTATTTCTGTAAATCTCCTTCTCAGTTCACATGATCAAAAGGAAATAGAAGTGTAGTCCCCCAGTAGTTAATTAGCACATATAAAATTGTATTTGAGAACAGACGGAGAGAAAGAGATGTGCCATTTGCTTATCATTTCTATTCCTTTGAGTTCTGCAAATTTGATGGATATTACACACACAACTAGATTAACTTCAATTTATACATCTGTGTTTTTTATATTTCTTTATATTCATAAAAACACCATTTTACACATTTACACATCTATTGTAGAGCACTGCTAATAAACATATGTGTCTGTATACATGTTTCCAATGTGTGTTGAAGATTTTCACATATTCTCAGTCCAGAAGAGCTCATATAGGAGGCCAATCTTCTCACTGGTGAGCACTATCATACTATGCTGGAAATACTTTCAGCCAAATAACAGTCTTCCGGACACTAAGAAGAAAAAATTTCTTGGGCACATTATTTTTTCACTGCAGCTTTGTGTCATTTTTTTAGACTCAAAGACATCCACACCCCAAAATAGAAATACATAAAGAAACAAAATTTAAAAATTCATAGTGAAAATCTGTCCAAAGTTGCAAAGGAAAGTTTTGATTTAGGCTTAAAGTAATGTAATGAGATCGTGTAGTCTATCTGAGGATATCATGCAGTGATTAATTTGTGATTGATGGAAATGGTTGGTCTTATGAAGGGAATCAAGTGTCATTTTAGATTGGTGAGTAAAATAACAGTTATTTGAATAGTAGATAAAAGAAATTTCAGAAGTATTCTGTGATTTCAGAGTACTTGAAAGAAACAAAACAGATTTCTAGTAGCCAAAAGAGACTACCTTAAGAAAATCAGTGTTGTTGTGGAAAATAATGTTTGAGCAAAGCATCCTCCTATTCTTGCAGTCCAAACTGTAAATGAAAACAATACATTTAACCTTTGGTGACTGTAACCAGAAGATACAAGATTGAAGAAAGCTTTATTACTTGGTCAAAGAAGGAGGACACTAGGAATAACTTCTGAAGCTGTACATCTACCCGAACAAAGTGAGTTATTTGGAGGGAAACTTACATATTCACATAGAAAAGACTCTGTCAAATGCAGAAGTAGGTACATTTTTGAGGTTCTTCTGTTGGAGATCATACCTCCCTATAGATCACATCCTCAAAATATGGTGCCTGAAAATACTTGCTGGGTAGAGAATTAGTGCTATAATGAGCAAAGTTTAATCTAAGGCACCTGGATGAATGAGTGAGAGTGACCCAGGGATTTTGGCTGATTCCCTGTGGGTTTCTCTGATGGGGTTTATCTGAAACAAAAGTATTGAGGGAGGAACAGCTCTTCCCTGACAAGCATTGGTGATTGCCCATAAAGTTATCTGCCTAGCAGTTAACAAAATCAGCATGTTCCTATTTATTTAAATATACTTTCTTTGAGTGTTTATAGTTTCACAAATGAAAAAAAAAAGTTGAGAACAATTAATTCTGAATGCCAGAATATATCTCAATTCACAGCAACTTCTCTTAAAAGCAAACAAGCATGAAAAATTATTTCTTAATGATAATGGCTTAAAGTTTAAATATACAGCATATATTTTCCATATCATGTGATATATTTAATGCATTGTGCCATTACAAGTGCATAAATAATTTTTGTGAACAACTTGGTCTTTTTGAGATATTAAAGCAGAGTATTTTCTTTTTTCACAGAAATGCTATTTGTGTAAGTATTGTTACAAAAATGACCATTGGCCTCATTTTTCTTTTCTTTTCAAAATATATACTTTACAAAAGCTCTGCTGACAACTAAACATATAAATAACTTTGTTATGGTAGTATTAATTGGGCCTGGGGCACAGTGCCTGCCTAGAAAGTAAGAGATGTGAGTCTAATTTACCCCCCCAAAGATATATATATATACTCATATGTATAATATACTATACATATAGTATTATTTAAAAATATATAAATATATAAATAAATATATTATATAAAAATATATAAATACATATAGTATTATATATAAATATATAAATATAAAAATCTAATGTCTTCAACTCTACTGCAAGCATTATATAGTACTATGTAAAATTTATATGGTATACATACTATATATAGTAGTATTATATATTAAAACTATATATACAGTATATATATAGTATATACAATAGTATTAACTATAATCACTTTCCTTCTTGATTTAATGCAACATTCATAATTTTTTTTTTGGTGACAGCGAAAGAGGAAAAAGTAAACCAGTAACTTTTAGTTGGCATTCTTTTTCCTCTTTCCAATTTTTTATAAAAGGAAGTGTCACTTTAATCATAACTTTTATTTATACTTAAACATAACAGAAATTTCTAAGTAATATTCATCCTAATGGTTAATTAAATTATATAGGAAGAGTTGCTATATGTACAGAGTGTTCTCCAACAGGCCGATATAATTACTAGAGAAGGAAGGCCCACAATGAATGGTACTTCACAAGATTTTCAAGTTCACATTCACACCAGGGGGAGGCTGTGGATTCACTGCATTAACTAATGATGACCCCAGATCAAAGACAGAGCCTTATGGAGCTCCAGCTTTCAAGGTAGTTATAATAAGTCTGAAATGTCAAGTGAAATCTTCCAAAAATGAAACTTGAACTGCTATAATGGCCCATCAAAACTGTCAACCTAGGTCTCCAAGTGATATATACGTAGACTGATGATTTCAAAAGCTCTCGGAGAGTGAAGTATTCCAGAAAAATAGCCAACAGCAAATTCTTCAGTCCAATTAGTGAAAAAGTAAACTTGACCAAAGATGTTATGGACAGTACCTGACCTCATGCCAGGGCAAAAATACACAAAATAGCTGATTTTATCTGAAGAAACAAGGGACAAAGAGTGACCACAAAGTTTCATGCCAGCTCTGAACAGCAATGTTCATCAAGCTACTACAATTTTCCTGTTGTTCGACCCATGCTCACTTGGAAGCTCAACATTCTTGGCATCTAGAGTGAGGCTGACTACTGCTGAATGTGTGAAACTATAAAGATACAGATTTATTATCTCACAGAAAATGACATGTCTTCCAAGTACACAAGGCCGCAGTGATAGCAAATCTCTGATTATGTAAAATTAATTAGCATAATTCTGATCAGAACAATTCTTTCTCTGTAACAGTTTGTTGGAATTAACAATAATAAGACTTAAAAAAATCTAACGTCTTCAACTCTACTGCAAGCATTAAAAATAGAGCTGTGAAATCTTCATGAAGCCTGTGAGTTGAACACTCATTGCCTCACTTCGGAGAACGAGAAGGCAAAGACAAGCTCAGGGAGGATATTTAATTAAAGTCAGAAAGAACGTTAAAATAGAAAAAATTAGCTCAGTGAAAAAAATCTCTTTTCATTTCCACTAAATCAGAAACAATTTAAAGACTGAAATGGGAACTAGAAGAGGAAAAGAAAAAAAAACACCTTTAATTTTTCTTGACTTTTACATTGTATTTCTGGAATTCTAGCTCTGGTACACTGTTGAATTTATTTGTTTCAATTACTTGTTTATTTGTTTTTTCACTCATGCAGTCCTTCATTTATTGATTGATCTATTTTTTTCTCCATTTATTTATTTAACAGTATTTGCTACTTGTTGAAAACGCAAAAGTGTATATAGCATGATGTCTGCTCTTGAAGTACTTAAAGTGACCAGTTAGCAAGTCATATACATAATAAAATATGGTGAAATTTACCATGTTAAAGATGAGTTCAGAAGTATTTAAATTTACCTGTGGTAGTGAGGTAGTCATAGTAAAAAGGCTTTCAGAGGGGATATTATTGGAGCTATTTCTCATGGTTTGAAATTTACCAGAGAAATTATAAAATCTATACTTAAAAGGAAGACTATTTCAAGGAACTTTGACATATGAAGATAATTAGAAATGACAAATTTGAGGGTAATTTTCTATTATGTTTCTCATAATTGCATATTTCACACATTATGTAGTCAGATTTATACGCGGTGAATAAGTAGAAGAGTAAATGGAATAACAATTCTTAGTGAAATGGTGATTACATTTAATATTATGTCAGTCTTGACCACAGGACCAAAAATATGAGTGAAGTAAGTTACTAAGAGGGCAGCGAACTTCCTTCTACAGTTATTTAATAATTACTAAGCCAGGATGTACTAAATAAGAGGGTCATAGTCTGTCACTTATTAATAACAACCAGGACAGGTTTATTTCTTCTAAGTATGCTCAGCACACACACTAGTGGAATGAACTCTGAATGGAAATCCTAATGTTTTCTTCCAGTGAATAGAAGTTGACAATGATCAGTGTACGTCCCTAAAAGATACTAATGGGGATAGAATAAAATTGAGTGCACAGTAAAAATGTTTCTTCTAGGTATAGAAAAGTTTTTCAAAATTTTAAGACACTCTGAAAATGTTAAATTATATTCTTGATTATTATTCTTCAGACTTAATATGAAGAACACTCTCCCCAACTTCTGGTTACCATCATTCTGTTCTAAACTTCTGTGAGATCAACATTTTCAGATTCTATATATGAATGAGATCATGTGACGCTTGTCTTCTTTTGCCTGGCTCATTTGAAGAAATATCTTACAAGTTGAAAATATTTTATTTTTCAGGTTAATTGAGTACTTTATTATATATTAGTGTTGTAGTTGTAGTAATATCCATTAGAGGCTTATTTCAATGAGTTAATTTATTTTATATCTTTGCTACTCTATTATTAAAATAGTATTTGTTCTTCATTTACAACATTGAAGCAAAATGTATATGAGAGCATTTCTTTGCCAGAGATGTGTTTCATATTTGTGTCTCTTATTCTACATAAGTATTCTTCCATGGCACTGACTTAGTTTTCACCAAAAGGAAACAGACTGATTTACACTAGTATGAGAGGAGAGTATCTAAATTTCTAAGGAAAAAGTTTGGTGAATATGCTCTTAGCATGTGTTTCCTACAAACCAGGGACTAAAGCAATATGTGTTTTGCAGAATTTTATTTATAAAAATCACCCTGGGAAGCAGAACTGAAGGATTGAGAAAAGGTATAACCAGGAAGGAAGCAAAATCAAATATGGATGGGTTGTGAAGCTGTCCACACTGACCCCTTCCTTGATGGGTGGGAGAAGCTTCATGAAAGGAGACTTGGAACTTCCCACTCTGCTAAAAAGGTGACAACTTTTGATCTTCATTCTTCATTGACCAATGGTAGTGTTGTACATTTCTGCATGGGGCATACATGTGAGAGCAAAGTCAGTTCCCAGTGTCCCCCACTCCATGGTAGAGAAACCAGGAGAAAGAGTGATGCAGGTGATGCAGGCCCCTGTCCAGGATGAGAGTGCCTGGGTGTAGCCAGGGAAGCCTGTGTAGGACTAAGAGTCACAGTGGTGCTGCTAACTGATGAGGAGGGCAAAGTAATGCTGTAGTAAGATGCAAGAAATACCTGATTTAAGGGTCAAGTGCTTTATAGCATAGAAGGAAAATCATTTAAAAAAAGCTAAATAGTGAAATTTATAAATGCTAAAGACAATTTCTTTTAGTGAAAAATGGCAGATGAATATGGCCAAGCCCAAACTTTGACCATGACCTCTCATTTTCCATAAATTTCTGTGACCACTTTCCCTTCCTCCAATCTTTTTGTAGGTAGAAAGCTCAAATTAATGAATCTATACCAGTACATCTCTGCCACAACCAATGCAGCTGTTAATGTTTCTGGGGGAAGGACTGCGAGTGGATGGGAAAATAAAGAATAGAGATGAAAAGTGGGATCAGATAGAGTCCCCTCTCTCCTGATAAAAAGTGGGATCAGATAGAGTCCCCTCTCTCCTGAGGAAAGGAAGTGCCCTCTCAGTGTAGGGGTGTTTATTTAGACATTTAGCAACTTAATGTCACATGACACTCCATTGCCTAGTAATCTGCATGCATGGCAACCTAAGGGCCTGATGTTTTGGGGCCTGGAGTCACTTGTTTCTGTGGTTTTCCCCCAGTGGTCTTTGTTCTCCGAACAGCTGACCGATCCGCTCAGGTATGGTCAATTTCCAGCTTCAGAGGCTCCTGATATATCTTAAACATTTGGTATTGGGACACTTTTATTCACTTCAAATAATTTAAAATTCCAAAGTGCTTTTGTCACCATAAATTACACATATGTCCATTGTATTAAGTATTAAAACAAAAATTTTAAATAGCTTCAATACATTTAAACATTTACATGTAAACAAAAATGATTTTATAAAGAAATGATATTTCTCAAACAAAAGTGAGGAGAGTGACATTGTTCTACAATGTTTTTACAAAACACTTTAATGTTGAGATTTGTAGACAGCAGCTGTTGCTCTATATTTGTTGTGTATTCAATTAACTGAGATATCACACATCATATATTTTTTAGAAAACTCCACTGTATTCACATGAAAGAATGAGATTGAAAAAGATAAATGACATATTAATACTATTATGAAAATTGTTCTTTCTTGTAGAGACTCAGAAGATCTCAGAAACCCTCAGTGTTTTCTGTGTGACACTGAGAAATATATATATATATATATATATGTCTTGGTTATTTTTCTCTCATTGCTGAGACAAAAAACCCAACACCCAAAATTAAGGAAGGAAAGATTTATTTAACTTACAGTTTCTGGAGATTTCAGTCCATACTCAGCTGGCTCCAAGGCAGGGTGGCATGGCACTGGGGCAACAATTCAAGGCAGCAGCCAAAGAAAAAGACAGACAAGCCTCTTCTCCTTGCTTATATTGTATACAGGACAGCCGCCTCTCCAGGGTGGGTATAGCACTCATAAAATCTCTTTGTGCTCCTCTTGCACTGGATGAGGATATTTGTAAAGTAAGAACCTTGGCTCCCTGCTGAGTCTCTCAGTTAAAATTCTAAACTTCTCAAATTGACACAATGAATCAACCATAGCTATATATATATATATATATATATATATATATCAGTAATTCTATATATATAGTAAATACATATATATGGTTCTGTCTACCTATCCAGTTTGATTATGCTCCCACTGAAGTGAACATCTCATCACCAAGTCACAAACAGAGCCTGTGTCCAAGATGCTGCATCCTACCTCCCTTCTGCCCCAGTCTTCCCTTGTAATATTGGTGATTGTCTAAATTCTTTCTTCTCATTTAAGGAAACTTTCCACATCCTCATACTTCTACTTAGTGAATATAATTTTCTTCTGTATTAATTGATATTAATATGTGCTTTACCCCTCTTATGACTTCAAAGCCTTCATACTTTGTAGATTGATCAGTAAACATGCATTGAAAATATGCTATAATTTTTTACACTGTCATTTGATGTTTTTGCAGTTTATGACATAGGAACCAACAAATCTTATCATTTTCTCATTGTGGTATTTCAATATTGATCAATTTATTACAATAGATAGAAGATTCAGAAATTTGTAAGAGAAGACTCAAGTGTGTGATTCTATCAATTCTGAAAAATTATATAGCACCACTGTATATCTGGTTTATTTAAAGTGATTCCAGTTTTTGAGTTTTGGTACTAGTACTAAACATTTTTGTTGGACACAGGGTAAGTGTGAAGAGCAGAAGGAAGTCTACTGAATTCAAAGGAAGACAATGCAATGTACAGTGCCAATAACAGTTGGATAAGTAACTTTAAAGTAACTGAATCAGTTATGTTATTTTAAGTCACAATTCAGTAGAAAAGGAAATTTTAAATTTCATTTAAATGTCAGATTAACAAAATGCTAATTTATCTGTAGAGGAAAGCCTTACTTTGACTATACACAAACAGTTGTAGATAAGGAGAAATACTTCAGTGTTTTGGTTGTTTGTTTGCGTATTTACATAGCTGCAAACATATTGTCTTGGTTACTTTTCTCTCATTGATGAGACAAAACACCCAACACCCAAAATTAGGGAAGGGAAGGTTTATTTCTTACAGTTCTTGGAGAGTTCAGTCCATACTTAGCTGGTTCCAAGGCAGGGTGGCATGGATGAGGGGCAGCCTGGCTGTAAGCAACAAGAGCAAACAGGGCCAAAGAGGGAAAAGCAGCTTCCTTTCCGACCCTATATTGTATGTCAGCTCCACTCTTGGGCAGGTGCAGCACTCACACCACTAATCCCAGCGCTAGACAACAAACCAATCACAAATGCTAGACTCAGCTGCTTTGATGACTACATGAGGCTTGGGGGGCCACCCAGACACAAACCATAACACATATGATGGTGTATATCTTAAGCATTTTGATCTTATTTTATAAGATTTCTGCTCTCAAAATACTATAATTAGAAATCTAACAAAAATTTATTTACTGATATAAAAAAACCCTCTGATACAAGTATTATGAAAAGCAAGACTTTTGTGGCTAGATCCATCCAGTGAGAGAATTACTAACATTGTTTTATTATCTCCAATTTTCAATAAATTCACATATTTTTCTGTTTATTACATGACCACTACTCTGCTTTTTCAGCTCACTCTCCAGTCAACCATTTTATGCAATTCAAAACCCTTAAGAAAGCCTTTAATACATTTATCCATCAAATTCCATTGCTTCTTGTTATTGCACCCTTTCCTGCTAACTCAGCTTTAACACCATGGTCAGTCACAGTAATTACTCCTTCACATAGTTTCCATTCCTTTTTCCCTCTCTTACTTGGTCTTAGTCTCATGACTAAGCCACAGCTTTAGTTAAGCACAACTTTTCCTGCTGTGTGCATACAGCATGCATACATGTCTCATAAGAATTTAACTCCAGAGGTCCCTAAAGCTACTAAGCAATCGCTATGTATTTCTCTAGTCACTTTCCATTCTTACTCTCCTAAATATTTCATATCCTCTTTCTTCTCAATTTTTTCAACTCTTTCAGTTCTTCTTTTTCTTTCTCTATTATTCTCACAGATCTTAATTTGCAGCTCACTGAAAAAATAAAATCTGTGAAAAGAGAACTACTCAAATGGAAAATCTATGCCAGTATTCTCTGCCTTTTCTCCCCTTTCTCCCCCTTTGATGTTATAGATGAGCTATGTATGCTTGTGCTAAGACCAATTTCTAAACTTGTGTCCTAGGCATTGATCTCTAGTCTACTAAACTACAATTCTGCCCCTCACTTCTCAACTTATCTTCAGATCCCCCCTCTACTGAATCACTTCTATGGGCATTCACAGATGCTGTTGTTTCAATTGAAGACCACCTGTGTTTGATAACACCTTTATCTCCAATTAATTTTTTAATTATCTACTACAATTAACAGCAAATATTTCAAAAATGCTTTCTAGTCTTGCCTCTTTTGTTTTTACTTGAACCTTCCGATCTGTGCTTTGTGTTTTATTTCCAAGCTCATAAGGAAAATATTGAGTCATGCTTATCAATATTCTCTGTGTGGTTAAATCTGATGATCAGTTCATATTCTTTGTCTTGCTTTCATCATAACAAAAGATTTAACTTAATCACTGTCTCCTTCTTGAAACGCTTGACCCCCCTCCCTTTCTCTTAGTTCTTTTCCTAATATACTGACTGCTCATGTTTAGTCTTTTTTGCTAGATTTCCAAAGCTCTCACTGTGTACTTTCCCATCATTCATACTTGATTTTTGGTGAGTTCATCAGGTCCCATGGTTTTAAATCCCACTGCATCCAAAATACACACGTCTCTCTTCTAAGAGAAATTTGGGAAACCTCTTGGTTAAAATCAAGAACTGAATAATTGTATTGGTAAAAGAAGAGATGATGGATGTTGTTTTTCATCAACAGTTTCAAATAGTCACCATTATTAGGGGTAAAAGATTCACAGGTGATTCTAAGGGATAGCAAAGTGACCCAAACTTATGAAATTTTAAATTTACAAAACATATTATTGTAAGCAGATTTTCTAAACTTGAGTAGGGTAGAGATCATGTGATTATGAGAAAATTTCAATAGCTTTAACATTTGTATTAAAAACTAACAAAAATCTATGTACATATGATATTTTATGTTCTTAAGGGAAGGTGTATTGGTTTATGTTCTTATGTTTGGCATAGTTGGTATCATGACCTTGGACAGTTCTGTCACAATTCTGATGTCTTCAACTTTTTTTCCGTGGGAGGAGCTTTGCACTGAAGATTCAGTTGGTGAATAGACTCATCTGCCAGGAAGTTCCTGTCTTAGTTTTCTCTGCTTCCTATGATAAGTTGAGTTACTCTGGCCTCCTGACCTAGATTCCTGGTGCTATTCATGCAACCGCTGAGCCTCTTGTGGACTGCTCCTGCTGACTGGCAGTCTAGCTACTTCCTCATACTGCTGTACCAGCACACTGATTCTAAGGCCGTGGGTCCAGCTGTCTCTTCTTCTATGCTGTCAATGTGCCGCTCATGTAGTCATTAGATTCTTTCAGATATCTATCAAATTACTGTGAGCTGAGGAACAGGGTGTCCCTACAATATATCTTTTCTACTCTTTTTACCATTATGTAACCAAAAGAGGGTTGACATTTAACAATAATTGATTTACCCAAAAATAAGTCCTGTCATTCTTAACATTTGCCACCTGGAAGAAGGGGAATAAAGCAGATTATTCTAAGGAGATCTGAAACTGTTACTTAGTCACTCTTTAAATAGGAGAGGCTTTGCCTGAACTCCTCTCACTACTTATCTTTCCTCTAACTCCATTTTTTCTACAGCTGCCCAGTGTTCTACAGTGCCCAGGTCCCTTCTTTGTACACATACTCATTATCTCCCTCATTCTTTCAAGTGCCCCAAAGTTCAGAGCACAGCCAAACATCAGGTCTATTTAAAATAAGCAGTGAAATATCTTGACTGACTGAGAAGATGGTAAGAAAGCTTATCAAATTTGGGTTCTAACAAAATGTGTTTTGGATTCCAGCAGTACATTTTAGTAGTCACACACATTTGAGCAAGATTTTTTTTTTGTCTGTAAGATATTACAAATCAATATCCCCAAATCTCTCCCAAAGTATATATTTTTCAAGGCAAATATTGAAGTGATACATAGATACATAAAAATTCTACAATTTTCATTTGGTAAATTGTGGTCTTTATGATTAATTTTATTTTGATGTCAAGTGAATTGACAAAATATTAAAAAGTAGAAGTACTTTCACAAAATCATTGTTAGACCTATTTGAAAGTAGATACGTTCCTTTTTTTGTACTTAGTTTCCCTGTGTTTTCCCAGTGACTTTGATTTTTATCTATCTTTACCTTGTCAGATGTTTGATTTGGTTTATGCTTTGTGTTTTAAAGCTCAGATTACCTTTTCCAGTAATACTAATAAAAATCTGAATTTAAACATATTTGAAAAATTTACATTAAAACTGGTGGGCCTTTTATGATCTCATGAAATGAAATTGCTTATGCTTACAAATATGTTAATACTTGTAACACATTTTTGTCCCTAAAATTAATGTACATTATTGCAAACATTTTATAAAAATCATAAATACACAAAGAATATTAAAAAATCAATAAACCAACTAAAAAGAAAATAAGTTCAAAGTTTGACATACAGACATCTGTAAAAATGTGCATATACTTAACCAAAATGTGAACCTGAAATATATACTATTTTGTAACCCTCCATTCCCATTTTAAAACTCATTAATAAAGGTTTTATTATTTCGGAGAATACCTCCACAGTATCATTTTAACGAGTGCATGGTATTCATAAAATAGATGTATGGTAATTAATTTTGCCATACTGTGAGATTGCCTATTCTCCATTTTTTATTGTAATAAACAATGCTGTATTGAACATTATATGCATAAATCATTATGCACATCCTTAATCATTTCTTTAGGATAAATTACTAGAAATGAAATTGCTGTGTCAAAGCATACGCATAGTTTATTTATTCAATGTAACCTAGTTTTTAATCATAAAGAAATAAATGAAGTTTTGAAGTGAGTACTTAAAGGTAAAAAGAAAAGAAAAGATTAGTGAAAATGTTACATCAAACCTGCATCACACTTGAGAGGCAGACATTATTAATATCTAAAAATATTTCCTGGAAATTTATTGAGAATCAAGTATGTTTAAACATGCACCTTTAATTTTGTAAGAGATGTAAAATATTTTATTTAACTGGCCCTATCTTGATAAGTGCTTAAGTTTTTGTTTTTATAATCAGTGTTATAATAGGTATTTTTGTACAACATTTTGCATTGTGAAGTACAAATGATTTGATTCAGGACACTGAAGAGTTTTAGTATTCTTTTGATGTGATACACTCCTATTTTTTTGTTTGTTTGTTTGTTTGTTTTTGGTATCAGAAATCAAACTCAGGACCTTGCACTTGCCAGGCAGGTGCTGTGCTGCTGAGCTAAATCCCTCACCCTGCACTCCTATCCTTAGACTTGACAGAAATAATTCTAAATGTTAAAGTTTTTGGTAAGCTGATATCCTATTTTTAATTAAAATATGAAACACCACTTTTTTGCAGAGTAATATTTGATTTGTATATGATGTTTTATTCAATAGTTAATTAATAGTAGGTTATCACGTTCTTTTATCCTTTTTCTGTTTACATTCATAGTAACACAAACTGTTGTGGAGATCAGGAAACTATCCAGTTAATTCTGTTCATCCATTTAACACATGTATAATGCATTTATTCTATGCTAGATCCCATTCTAGATGTCAAGAAGGACCCAAGCAAACAAAAATAGCTACTCTCATGATGCCTACTTTCCAGAAGGAGATATAAGCAAACACCTGATGTGACGATTGTGAAAGATAACAAAAACACAGGAAAGGAGAATGAGTATTGGGTGGGAGTTGGTACAGGTCTTAGGTAGAGAAAGCCTTGCTGGAAAGGGTTCTTTGAAGTGACATTTCAAAGAGGTGAGAGAGTCAATTCATTTGAACAATGAAGCTAAATGTGACAGTCATTTTTATGTTAACCAAGCTAAGTTATAATCCCCATTTATTCAATCATACCATAATGTAGGTGTTACATAGAAAGTATTTTGTTTATGTGAAAAAGTTCATAATCCATTAGCCTTCAGAAAGGGAGATTATTCTAGATAATGTTGGATGACCTGATGCAACCAGGGAAAGGCCTTAAGAGCAGAGCTGAGGTGTCCCTAAAGAACAAGAAGTCCTATCCGTGGATTGTACCTACTTCTGGGTCTGTGAACTCCAGCTTTCTAGTCCAGATGGCATGCTCTGAGAATTAGAATTTGTCTAACCAACTTTCACAGTATACTTCATAATAAATCTCTGAATGTACCTACTGGTTTTTCTTTTTGTGATTAAAGCCTGAAAGATATGTAAAACATGATGAATATTTCAAATATATCTTTAATTCTATGCTATAAATGGCTAAAATATATATATATATATGTGATTTTGAAAATTTATGTTTAATCCAATAATAATCTTTGAATGAATGCTAAATCTGAAGAGTTTCTGTATCACACTGTTTTATTTTTGGCACTTTTTTATTTTATTTTATTTTATTTTATTTTTATTTTAAAGAGAATAAAACAAAACAAAACAAAACAGAACAGAGTTAAACACAGCAAAGCATATCAGAACAGAACACTGCAAGCAATACAGGTCTTCAAAACAATAACAGGAAATCAACAATGACTGCCCTAGTGTCTCTTTGTTTTCTTCAAAATGGTTGTTCACACATTTGCACACAATAAACTCAAACAAAACAAGATAATATAAAACCAGATAAAGCAAAAGAGTGAAAGCATTACAGGTCTTTTTTGGCATTTCTTGACAATAAAGAGATCAACTAGCTCAAAAAGCCAACAAGTATATAGAAAAACTGACACTACCAATCAATGGGATCTAATTTACATTTATTAAACACTCCACTCAACAACAGTAGAACTCATGGAATGTACAGTAAACTCAGCACAAGGTAGATTTTAAAGGAAACTTCAATAAATGCAACAGAATTGAAATCATTCAGAAATTAATCTTTGATCACAATCAAATCCAACTAGAAATCAACAATGAGTAGATAACAGAAACATCTCCATACACTTTGAAACTAAACAGCAGATTTTAAAAGGATCATTTCAAAGAGAATATCTCATGAAAAATCCAAAAACACACTAAGCTGAATGGAAATCCAGCTTCTAGGTTCTGAATGTTCCAGTCTTCCCAAAATCCATAAAATGAAATCTTCATTCTTAGGACAGATAATATGAAAAACTGAGGTCTTTAGAAGATGATTAGATCATGAGGTTGACATTCTAATGAATTGGATTCATACTCTTATCAAATGGACTGCAGAGAACCGGATAGCTCCCTCCCATCATGGGAGGGCACAGTGGAAAGATGGCATTTACGAAACAGATAATGGAGTTTCGCTCCACACAAAATCTCCTGATATCTTGACTGTGGACTTCTCAGGTTCCAGAATGAGGAGCAGTGTATTACTATTTGTAATAAGCCACCCACTGTATGGTATTTTGTTAACAGCAGCCAGAATGGACTAATAGACATTGGTATCAAGAGTATAAAAACAACTCTATGTGCATATATATTTTAAAAGCTGTGTGTATATTTAAAAAGCTGGAAGAAAAAATTTTGAATGTTTTCTCCATGAGTAAATGATAATTGTTTGAAGAGAGATGTTTATCTTAATTTTAAACATTGTATAATGGATACATATATTGTACATGAAACCTCATAAATAAGTATAACTTTTAAGTATAATGTATCTGTTAAAGTTGTTAAAATATTTTTTTAAAAAAATCTCACAAAATTTAACAGTTGAAAACCAAACATCCCAACAAGAAAATGGGAGAAGGTATAGACATTTTGCTGAAGAGAACATACAGATTTTAAATTAATCCAAGAAAAGATCTTCAAAATCTTTTGTCATTAATAAAGAACAATTTAAAACCATAGTGAGATGTCACTACATATGTAGCAGAATAATTAAAATAAAATCCAGTGACAGCAACAAATACTAGTGAGGAACTGGGGCAACTGGATTACTCTACAATGTTGGAAGGGGAATAAAATGGAACAGCCACTATGGAAAATAGGCAGTTTCTTTTAAAAATAACTAGGCAACTTCCATATAATCCAGCAATTACACTCTTGGGTATTTATCTAGGATAAATGAAATTTTTTTTCCCACAGAAACTTTTGCACGAACATTTATAGTAGTTTCATTCATAATAGCTAAAAACTGATAACAGTTCAGATGGGCGAATAATTAGACTGTGCCATAACCATATCTGGAATATTCCTTAGCAAGGAACAGGAATGAAAAATTAATGTGTGCAACCACTTCAATAAATCTTCAGAGAATTCTGACTCATGAAAAAAGCCAATCCTAAAAGGTAGCATACAAATGACTATATTTATGAAATATGTTGAGATGACAAAATTATAGAACTGAAGAATAAGTAACTGGTGGTTGGTTAAAGAGGCAGGGAAATTGGGCTAGTGCTTGGTGAGAAGGAATTGTGTTTAAATATAAAAAGACAACATGAGAGAATGCTTAATGCTAATCGTGCTGGTGGGAATGCTTAATCTCTTGACTGTCCATGTCAATATTTTTGTTGTGATATTGAATGATATAGTTTTGCAACATGGGGGAAATAGGTTAAGAGCAAGTAAAATCTTGTTACTTCTTATTTCACAGGAATTACAATTTTCTTGAAATAAAAAAATTATAATACTAAATTTATAACATCATCTTACATAACATTACTTCAAAATACATTCAGTTTTCTTAAATACTAGAATGCTAGTTCAAAATGTGTACTATTTGTGTTTATTTTAGCATTTTCAATGATGAACATTTTAATCCAGGACAACTATTTTCTAGCTATTTGAACTCATGCATTTGTTTATTAAATATTATTTCACCACTCATATCCCCTCCAAAAAACAAATTGATTTTATCATGTGAGATTTTTATTCCTCATCATCATTTTTCAAAACTAAAATTTTGTTAAGTACAGTACATGCTTTTCCAGAATCCTTGCTAAAATGTTTTGTTTCCAAGTAAACTATGCAAAACAGCAATGGTAATTTGACTCATTAAAATTATTTTGTCCACGAATAATAAAATACGGAAATATAATGTATAAAATTGGCCTCGAGTATTTTTCAATATGAAAACAAAATTAAAATCCTTTAAAGAAACGACCTTTTTGAATGTTTAATGGGACGCCCCATGAAAATTTGCAGTGACTTTTGGTAGTTTGTCAAGCAAGTTTAATTAAAGTAATTTCCTTGTGGGGCAATCATATCACTCATAAAATCTTAAATACGTGTTTAAGATACCTCAGTTCTAATAATTCAAGTCTATTATGTAAGAAATACAAAAATAATTGTTATACTAGTATCAGTTACAATACATTTGTTAAGAAGACACATACTTTTTTTAAAGAAAAATTTTCCTATGGTTCACAGAAATAGATACATGAACTTTTGTAAATATTACCTTGCAAATACCACTCTTAAAGGAAGTACCACTAGCAGTAACCTGACATTTGTAACTATTTTAAATAATGCAACAAAAGCATTTTTGAGGTCCTTCTTCATCTTTTCATATGCAAACTTGAAGTTCTTTTCAATAATTTAGGTTGTTTGGATACATTTTACAGAATCATACTTTTTGAACTGGAACGTACATTTTCTTGTGAGCCTGTAAGCATCTGCGGAGTTCTTTTGGTCTTATGCTTTATCTGACCTTTTTTGGTTTTTTTTAGCCTCTGTTCATGGCCATGTATTAGGCCCTTAGTAGGTAATGTATAGGTGTGATTGAAACATTTGGTGAATGTCATATTTAAAAATTTATCACAGTAAATGACACATTGTCTTTATTCCCCCTCAAAAGACTCCCCCTCACTTTGCACACAAAGTGTCCCATCATTCTTATCCCGTCATTCTTGACACTTTCTAAAGCAGTTTTGGAAGTTATCTTTCACAAGCCTCTCTTGTTGTCCAGTTGTCCTGTTGTTTCTGGCTGCCTCCAAATCCCACTTTGATTGAAAACATTTATTTTAATGTTCATTTTAAAGGTTTTTATTCATTTTTACTGTATTATTTGTACATATTTGCAGTACATAGCTTGCACAGTCCTTGTGTGGAGTTGACACATGTACATAACATATCTGAATTCCTTTTTCACCTTGCTTCCCCTCTTTTCATCGGTTGATTTCCTTTGCATTTGAGAAAGATCTGTCTCCCTATTTCTTATTCTTTCTTTTATTTTTCTTTAATTTGGTTTCTCCTACAAGAGAAAGCATGTAACAATTTTACTTTGGGTTAGAGCAGGAAGTTGCACAGTGGGAGGTCCATTGACATGGTGGATGTGGACACACTGTAATATCTACCTTTTAATTGGGTGGAACTGAGACAGAAGCAGTCACCATATTTCTGATCATTTCCAACTTCCACAGCTGCTTCAGAAAATGACAGGAAGGAAAGGGAGTGGAGGGAGTGAGAGAGAGACAGAGACAGAGACAGAGA